>ML821018.1:0-13370 GCA_009831015.1 Picea engelmannii | reverse complement strand
ATATGTCAGATCCAAGTTTTGGACTCATTCAAGACAATTTTGTTAGATAGTCTTATTGTGTGTATTCACATTTTGTACAATAAAACTACAACATTTTTATAATATAAATATAATCATTTCTATTAAGAAAACAAAAAAAAAACATCTTCCCACTTTTTATTGAAAATTCTACATGACTTTGAAGTCTACATGTATACAAAGACAAAAAAAAATTGACACAATTGAACAATGTAAATTAATCCATTTCTAATAAAAAAAATTAAAACTGCTTGTTATCTAATAAAAGATTTAACTAATGCAGTTAAACATGTTTTTTACAAAACAAATAAACTTTTCAACCATCAAACAAACCTTAATAGTGCAACCAATGAAATTTCTAAGAAAGTTTAAAAACCTTAAATAAATATCGAAGAACAATTTTGAGACCGTACTTTGGTATTCAGCTGAACAATTATAAGAGACATTAAACTGTATAATGTAAACTTATAAAGTCTTAAAAAGACTCACCCATATCCAATCAACAATAAGGGAGGTGACAAAACCAACTTTTCAAAACCTGCAACTCTTCAATAATGGAGGACATGGTAATATCAAACTATCGACCTGTCTCCTCCCTTTGGGTATTAGAGGGCCCATCACACTAGTGGGAAAACCAACTTTTCAAAACTTGCAACTCTTCAACAATGGCAGACATGGTAATCTCAAACTCTCGACCTGTCTCCTCCCTTTGGGTATTAGAGGGCCCATCACACTAGAGATAACTTTTCCTTCACCTCTGGCTGGAGTTACCATCCACTGCGGCTAGAGGAGATGTTTCCTACTCTTTTTTAGCGGAGGCCTCAACTACCCCACCATTTTAGTGGAGGTCCTTACTCCTAGACAACCCCAGCACCGTCAGACATTGTCTTTACTTAGCAGCTACTCTCTTGTCATTTCTTCGAAGCTTGGACTGTCTTTTCACATCAATGATATTACTTCTTCCATTATTCTGGTTATTCTTTACTCCAGGTCTACTCTTGAGTGGAGTTTATGTGGCATTGGCTCAAGACTCCATGAGACGCGCACTGATGGAGGTTGAAGTTAGCACACTTATGGGTGCAGTTGAAGAGGCACTCTGGCACAATGAGGGTATGTTCACCTCGATAGACAAGATCACTTGTCATGTGAAACATAACTCTTTTCTATAGTGGGTTACACACCTATCTTCTACCTCCAGTTGATTCACCCTACCTATTTTTCCACTAAATGCTCCCTCTAGAACTGAGACTTCCTCTACAAAACTTGTCAAACCAGAAGACCCCTTCCACAAACCCTTCATCTTTTATATTTGCAGAGAAGTCAACTTGTATCCCCTTTCCTTAGCAGCACTCTCAGAACCCCACACTCGAAGCTCCCAGGGTAAAAACCCCTGGACTCTCCCCCGACACTTCCACTATCACTTCTTTATCTCTCTCTACTAAACCTATTTCGTCTTTGCGTGGGGAGAATACTCCCTTAGTGGACCCGGGAACTATTGGAACCTATGGGTATCCTCGGGTGAAGGGAGCATGTACTACTAGGGGCAGAAAGCCTATTCTTAGACCTTGGTTCACTAAGAAGACAAAAAAGAGAATGGTTCTTGGAGAATACATAGGCCTAGAAGACTCGGTAACTATGGAACTGTGTACTCTAGTGGGTAGACTATCCTATCAAGATTTTTGTAGAACTGACCTTGCAGATTGGGTGCAGACAACCTGGTGGCCATTGTTGGGATATATGCTTGAGTTTTCTATCCTTACAAGAGGTTGGCACACTTTTCATTTCAGAACTCCAGAGGGATCTACTCTTATCCTGGATCGACTTTGGTTGCTTGACGGTGACAGCTTAATGCTGAAACAATGGCATGTTATTTTTGATCCTATTCAAGATTATTTTCGTATGTGACATTTCCAAGTACTCCTACCCAGCCTACCTTTGTACCTATGGAATGAGAAATCCTTAGAGGCCATTGGAAACGCTCTTGGGTGATTTATCAACATGGACAAGAAGGCCCTTACTGCACCAGTCAAAAAGGTGGAAAAGGTCCTGGTGGAACTAGATATCCCTGAAGGACTATTGGAATCCATTGATATAAAATCGAGAGGACAGCTCACCTGCAAAAAACTAGACTATATGGGCATACATTTCAGGTGCACATACTGCATACAGACATGAAACCTAAGGAGACATTGTCCAGGCTTCGTGGAGGAAGAGCATTCATAGGACACGATTTTAGATTTATCTTCCATATTGGACTCCCTGGGAGTGAACACACGGGTCTCCTTTCGAGAGTTTTTTGGTGTTGACGACCTAGCTGCCTTAGATTATATCATTGGTAATCTAAAACGTATATGTCCATCTTGATTTTTCTCGTTGACTGCTTGAGAAAAATATCTACTGGATATCTCCACCATTCTAGTTTCAGGATCCCCGAAAACACACTTGGGGGATATTTCATTGGCTCGAGAAACTACAAGTACATCGAATACTTTTACTGCTAACCATTTGAGAGGGGGGAAACAGGCCACTTCTCCAGATTTCATGACTCCTCGGATTCTAGATAGCCCTTTGGATGAAACTCTTTGGGCTCATCCCACTGTTGTTGACTCCCCTTATTATCCCTTAGAGAATGCGAGTCTTGGAACTTCATCCTTTGAACCGATGGGGGAATGTTACAATCTAGGCTATAGTGAACTAGAGCCAGGTGATATCTCCCTATCAGTTGTTTTTGACACTTTGGTTCCGACCTACAAAAAATCTATGTCTCCCACCCCCCTTCCTACTTACTTGGGGACATCTATATTTCGACCATAGGAGTCTAGTGAGGCTTAGGGCTGTCCTGAAAACTCTGGGGTGGACTTGAGAAAATAATACACTTGGTCAAAGGTGTTGGGCTACGAGCACTCATCGATAAAGACCAAGAGTGCTCGCCGAAAGGTGGGTCCACCTACTACTCATACAACTTCAAACCATTCACCACACATTGATCTAGAGGTGCTTAGAGGCATGGAATCCCTTGCGAGAGCCAAGCCATGATTCTTCTCTCTCTTAATATCATATAGGTGGGGGGGGGATGAAATCTTCCTCCTTTAGAAGACTACTTACCAAGACTTCTCCGGATATTATCTTCCTACAAGAAATATTGGTTGATGGCCAGAAATCCAAGACTTTTTTGAACAATTTCCACCCCACCTGGCATACCTATTTTGCTAGCTATTTAGGTACTTCTGGGGGACTAGAATTTACCTGGGATCCTCCAAATTGTTTTTAGCTCCTTATATTTGTTGTGGTGGTATCCTTTTGACAGGTACCTATCTGTGGAACAATCAATAGATCACACTTCTTGACGTATATGGACCCTGTACTAACAAAAAACTATTTTGGGATAAGGTTGCGGCAAGGGGACTACTTGAATACACAAATTTGATAGTAGTTGGGAACTTGAACCTCACTACAAATGTTGGGGAAGTGTGGGGTGACTTGGCATCTCAGGATCCTCTGGCTGGCTATTTCAATACACTATTTCAAGCTCATGCACTAGTATACTTACCTCTGGATGATTTAGTACCTACTTGGCGCAATGGTTGTTCTGGATTAGAGGCAATTTCAAAACGACTAGGCTGGGTTCTTATCTTAGAATATATAGCTACTTTCGATGGAAGGATCAGATCCTAGGTTTATTATCCACTTTTGTCGGATCATGCTCTAATCCTTATGCAATTTGACTCTTCTCCATTATCGAAGGCATATCCTTTTAAGTTTAATTTGAGCTGGCTGCACGAGACATAATTCAACTCTATTTTCAAGGAAGTCTAGAAAGATACCATATATCTGACCGAGCTGGGGATTCAACAACATTTTGTTTGGAAATTAAAGACATTAAAACTACGTATCAAGCATTGGGAAAAAACCCACAGAAAAAAAAAAAAAAAAATCCTTAGATTGAAAGAGTTGGAGATTGATTTACAGACCCTTCTACAAGAAAAAACACAGGATGGGGGGCTCTGAGGCAGGGATAACACCTTGAAACTACTTGAAACTGAACGTAACCAGATCCTCCTGGAATAAGAATCTCTGTGGAGACAACGGAGCAGGGCAACCTGGATAAAATGTGGCGATCAAAATTCAAAATTATTTTATTGTTTTGCGATATCGTGTAGAAACAAAAAACACATTTTCAAAATGATAGATGAGTCTGGCTTCATCAACAATGGACAACAAGCACTGAAGTCAGCAGCTACAAACTATTTCAAATACTTCTATGGGGTGATTGAACACAATAATATGAATGATCCAGTCCTTGTTGTCAGACTCTTCCAATGTTCGGTCACAGTGGAGGAATCCAACCATTTGGATAGCCCCTGTACATTACAGAAAGTTTGGGAGGTTCTAAAATCATTCACCAAAGATATAATTCCAGGCCTCGATGACTGGACTGTAGAATTCTTTTTACATTTCTTTGAGTTAGTTGAGGTTGAACTTCTAGAACTGGTGGAAGATTCCATGATTAGAGGAAAAGTGGTTGTCTCATTGAACTCGACATTCCTGACACTAATTCCAAAAGAAAACAATCCCACATCCTTTGACAATTACAGACCGATTGTACTCTCCAACCTGTGCTACAAATTGATCTCAAAAATCATTGGAAATAGGATAAATCCCATCCTATCGAGGACTATGTTGGGTGAACAACTAGGATTTTTAAAGGGAAGATAGATTTTAGACGCCATTGGTATAGCCCAGGAATGCTTGCATAGTATAAACACGAGAAATACAAAGGCACTTATTCTGAAACTAGATCTAATGAAATCCTTTGACTACATTGACTGGGATTTCCTTCGATTGATCTTGACTCAATCAAGTTTCAATCAACTTTCAATAAAGTGGATCATGAGTTGTGTGACAAATGCTAACTTTTTTTTCCTGGATAATGGTGAAACCTATCCTTTCTTTCATAGTGGCAGAGGACTGAGGCACAGTTTCCCTCTCTCTACACTATTGTTCATCTTGGTCATGGAAGGTTTAATCCTGCTTCTTAAAAAAGGTCAAGTAGAAGGGAAGATAACGGGGGCAAAAGTTTCCAGGATCGTTAAGATTTTACACATTTGTTTTATTGATGATGTCTTAATCATGACCAATGACTCATTACAGGAATGGAAAGAAATAAAAGACATTTTGAATACCTATTGTAGTGCCTTGGGATTGTTGATAAATTGGACAAAGTCGACTTTCCACTATGCCAGTTTACATGTGCATTCCTTGGAGCTACTAAAACAACTCTTTCCATATAACTTTGTGCACCTTTATGAAGTATTTAAGTACCTTGGCTATTTTATTAAAGTTGACTCATATAAGGAAACAGATTAGAACTGACTTGTTGAAAAGGTGGAGAAAAGAATTGGTCACTGGTGAAATAGATGGCTCACCTTAGGAGGTCGTTATACTCCCATCAAATAAGTTTTAGAAGGACAACCGGTTTATTGGATGGCATTAGCAGCCATACCAATCTCAGTTTTAGACAAGATAAGGAAATTAACCTACAATTTTCTTTGGACTGGCAGTACTGATTATACACGTCTACATCTATGCAACTGGGAATCATTGGCCAAACCAAAAAATAAGGGCGGATGGGGGATCAGAAATATCTTTCATTTTAACAAAGAACTGGCTGCAAATTCCCTCTAGCGTGTGTTGAAAAAAGAAAGAATATGGCACTCTGTTATAAAATATAAGTATATTCCCCATTGTTTGGTGGCTACTTGGTTTATGAAAGCTTCTACCACAGCGAGAGCAGCCTCTCAGATTTGGAGAAACCTGGTAAAATTGGTAAAATTGATCACCCATTGGCTTTGTTGGATTCCAGGTTCAGGACACTCAGTTATCCTTGGCAAGGATTGTATCTTACGATTGGACAAGTCCTCTTACTTATGTCCACAACTTATTACTCAGTTAAATTCAAAAAACATCAGATACCTTTTTCAAGCAAGAGGAAATGCTAGGACTGGGATTCTTTCAGACTGTTGGAAAACTAGCGATGAGATCAGACTTCCAGCTGAAATCTCAGTGGAGTGGGAATATTTTTGCAAGGAACTATCGAGATTTGGTATACAGCTTCAATTTAAATACGATGAGCTCATGTAGACATGGGGTGACAAATCGGGTCTCTTATCAGTCAAAAATGTCTACTCAGGAATATCCAACACCGTCTAGCATCAGAATATAGGTGGCTGGAGAAGAAAAATGTGGTCCTGGAACATAACTCAAAAGATCAGATTATTCACTTGGTTTACAATTGAAAACAAAATACACACTTGGGATACACTGCAAAGGAAAGGTTGGGTTGGACATAGTATTTTCCATCTGTGTAACAGGGATGAAGAGATAGTGGTGGATCTTTTTATTAAGTGTCCCTTCACTAGAAAAGTTTGGGACATAATATTTATTGATCATAGCATAAACACTTCTTGGGAAGGGAACACTTTATTGCTTGTTATGAAACCTAGACCAAAAGGGAACGTAGCTATCAAACCCTTCCACCTCTAGTTTGCTGGTTTATGTGGCTAGAAAGAAAGAGAAAAGTCTTTGAAAATGGGATTGCATCTACAAGCACAATTGTATACAAAACTATAGGTATGCTTACAAACTAGACAACCCTGCATCCAAGAAAAGAGGTAATCAAGAACAAAGTTAAGAAACATAGCCCATAGGATATGCCTACAGGTTGGTTTGATGGAGCAACGTAGTCTAATGGCCTCCAGAGTGGATCAGGGGGCTTGATAAGTATTTCGAATAATTCTCTCTCTATATGGAACTTCAACTGTGGCCTAGGTACCAACACCTAGACTGAATTATTGGGAGTTTGGGGTACTCTCCACTTGGAAACTAGATTAAACATTGAATTACTTCAAATCTTTGGGGACTCCAGAATTGTTATAGATTGGTTAAATAATAGTGGAAAACTCCAGGTCATTTCTCTTTTGGGCTAGAAGGATAGAATCAAAGAGCTACAATCCACCTTCAGGAAGATCGGCTTCAATCATACATACTGAGAGCACAACAAGGAAGCAGATTCACCTTCAAAGGCTTCCCTCCAAAAACAAGCTGGTATAATCACTTTCAATTACTGGGTTGATGGACATAAGGGTCCTCCTCATATTCTAAATCTATATTAGTTCTTACTCATATACAGTACTTAGTTGTCTATCCTTGTTATGGGACTTATTGGTAAATGCAGACATAAACAGATCTCCTTAGATCCACCTAGATCTAGAACAAAACATAACAGAATATGATGCTTTCCCTACGCTCTAACCATTGAGTTTACTATGAAACATACCGTTTAAATATAGATTCCTCTTGTCGTTGTCATCCTAGCTCCACATTGGTGCTCCTGTGATATTGAGTTTTCAAGGGAACACAAGCCAATCAAAGTGAAAGAAATATAATATACTCAACAAGAACCTATGTATGTGATCAAGGAATCATACAATAAAATAAAGACAATTTTATGGGAAAGAAATATACTATTGTATTAAAAATATGAAAAGGAGAATACAACCAAGGCCTTGATGTTGTAAGGTCCCTTACAACAGTCACTTGCTTCCCACACACTTCTTATCCACATATTCTATGACTGTAGATCTGATAGCTACTCACAATTATTATTCAATCAAGCTATAGCCAACTTTTTCAAGCTAATTTCCCAAGCTACAAAACAACTAACTTTCCCCATGAGAGATCCTCTCCTTTTATAATATGAAGAGGATAATATGAGGAGGTTAGGATGATCCCAATAAATAATACAAGTGAGTAAGATCCAAACCAATTGGAGGCCACCTCACCATAGAAGGTTCTCCTTCTAGAAGCATCGAGAAGATGCTCGTTTTTCCCACGTAGGAAAATCATTGCACACCTAGAACTGAGTAGAGTTCGATGACGTTGCAAGATAAGTTTAGTGTAGCATGAGATTATCTGGGATCTTCACACCCCTATAACTGGACAGGGTGTGACGATCCTCCTTAATAGGGTTTTTACAAAGGAAAATAACACTTCTTCTCTTAGGAAAAGTTCTTCTCCCTTCTTTCTTCAAGAATTCAGGCCACTGACCCTTCTAAAGACAAAGGATAGGTTTACATCATTAACAATCATAAAAGTGACAAAAATAATGTGTAACACAGAGCCCCCCAAAGTATGAAGTTAGAACAAAGTGGTAGCTAAAATATTTTTTCGAGTGTGTGTAGGGAACACAGAACATGTCGATTAGAAACCTGCCAACAAACAAGGAAATACATTAAAATAATATTTCATTGAGGTAGGCATTCCCATACTCAGAATACAAATGATTCAAAGCATAAATGCTGACATGAAAAGATCCATGTCAAGTAATAAAGTTCATGGCCACCAAACATACACTGTGGATCAATGCCATTATGACTCAAATCTGAACATAGCCACCAAAAATACACTATGGATCTATGTGTTAAAGACTTCAAATTTGAACATAGCCATGTGACATACACTGTGGATCTATGCAATAGTACAATCTAAATATACTCCAACACAACCTGAATCTGTTAGAAAAGATCCAGGGTCTTCATCTCCACCACTCTATAGTACGAATCTAACCATGTGAATACATGTGTTGAAGTCGAACATGGTAGAAAACACTTGATTACCGGTCATTAATGAATATTGTTAACAAGTGCGAGGGAAATCACCATTAATGTCAATGACTCCCAAGTTACTCTACTACAATCCAATGAATGTGAATTAATGATCTAAAGTCGAACAGTCGATGGAATTTCCCGATCAAGGGTCAATAATGAAAACCCATTGTCGAAAGCGAGGAAACCTGCCATTGAGGCATGCAATTTCTAAGGTACCAATTAGTTTCTAAGTCTAATTCCTGGATAATGAGTTGAAGTCGATAGGAAAAGAACCGTCACAGGAGGGCCTTAATCTATCCCCCATCAATGACACGAAATGGGTAAAATGATTTGAGGTAGATCAATGTAACAAGTGATTCAGGACTGAATCAGGGATGGTCGATGCAATAGAAGGCTTAAGGACTACAGAAATGGCTAACGCAATAGAAGGCTTTCCAGGTTTAACTTCTCTTTGAACATATTGACAACACGACAATTATCTTGGCAACACTGACTCAACAACAGGTATCACAAACCAAAATGTAATCTTATAAAGGAGTATGATCAAGAGACAAGCTTATTTTCCAACCTAGACACAAAGCAAGTGAAAGGATGTCATGTTCAAAAGTGACTCTTCCATAGAATACAGGTCTCTATACATTTCTTTCCCAAAATTTTCCCCACCAT
Source organism: Picea engelmannii (assembly GCA_009831015.1). Classification (NCBI taxonomy): domain Eukaryota; kingdom Viridiplantae; phylum Streptophyta; class Pinopsida; order Pinales; family Pinaceae; genus Picea; species Picea engelmannii. Next base: position 4,020 of record ML821018.1, on the reverse strand, counting down.
TTCTGGCGAGTACCTCTTTATTTTTACACAAGCTTGAGCAGGATAACATATGCTTGAACTGTAAGCTCATCCTTTAGATGAGTCCTTCAGAGTACTTTTAACGAACCCTAGGAAGGAGTGGTTTGGTCCCATATGGGTCTTTCGATGTTTGTTTTACGAGTCCAAAAAAAGAAAACTCACATGTTTTTCATGTTTAGAGAATCTGAAAAACACTTAAAGAAAACTCCAAAATGTCCTTTTTCGTAAAGTATTCGGATGAGACCGAAAAATAGATAAACTAACACTCAACATACATTTTCTTTAAATACTTTAACGAGCGTGAAAAAAACAAGGTCGCTCGATAATCTTTTCATGTTTAGAGAGTCTGAAAAGAGCTTAAAGGGAACTCCAGGGTGTTTCCTTTTTCATATAACCTTTACAAGTCCTAAAACATGATAAAAGTTGACTCGGTTACATTCTCATGTATTTACAAGCATGAGAAAGAAAAAAGACTAAGCTCAAGATTGTTTTCATTTTTAAGCAAGCTTAAAACAAAACAAAACTATGCTTGGGATAGATTTTATTTTTTCACAAACTTAAAAACTAAACAAAACTATGCTTGGACCTGGTTTCACTTTTACACAAGCATGAACCATAGGAAACTATGCTTGAGGTAGGTGGCTTCATTTTTACACAAGCTTGAACCAAATTAAAAACTATGCTTGCAACTTCCCAACGCATGGTTCACAAATTCTCATGGTTGGTACTTAGTCCCTAGCTTACGAAACTAGTGGCTCAACTTCAATGTGAATTCCAGAGGCTGGAAGCATTTTTCCCCAAGCTTCATCTCATCCAAAGGAACAAGTGGATGAAATGAAGCTTCAAATACTAGACAAAGAACTTGACTCAAATAGAGAGGGGGGAAAATCTTTTTTATTTTTTAACGAGATTGACAAAGGAATAAGAACTATGCTCGAGAATCTAGGTTCAATTCCCAAACCTTTGTTTCATTTTTTAATGAGATTGACACAGAAACAAGAACTATGCTCACAACTGGTTTCATTTTTTAACGAGTTTGAAATCAGAAAATCATGCTCAAATCTCTCTTCTTGATCATGGCTTCCAAGAGGACAATTCTCTGTAAGGGCACCATGTCAAGGGACAAAACTCGATCATGGCCTCCAAGAGATCTTCACTTGATGGAAGAAACACACTCTGGAAGGAACACATGTCAAGGGATGCAATATGGGTAAGGAGATCAGTCTCCAATATCCCTACCGAAGAGATGACCATGTCAACTACCAGATCCAAGTCACAAGAGACTGAGCTTACAGTGAGAGGCTCATCTTCATTGATAGCTGAAGGCATGGGAGACAACACCACATAATTGACCTATGGAGGGGGCGATATCATCTACATATATGAACCGTTTAGGGAAGTCATTGAGTTGAGGGTCAAGTCCGGACCAACAAACAAACATTGATCAATAGACACAATTCTTCCATCATGAGGGAAAGATAGCCCATGAAAAATATTGGACATGATATCTTTCATGGCATAGGCATAATCTCACCCAAGTATTAAATTGAAATCCAAGGGGTCTTGGACTACCATGATGTCAATAAATATAGTTTTCCCTCCCAAAGTTACAGGAAACGAAGGAAGGATCCCTAAAGGGTGATTGGTTCTTCTGTTAAAAGATAACAGATTCTGTGTAACCAATGAAAGTTAAGGATAACCTACAGCTTTTCAAGAAATAGAGGACAAAATACTAACATATGAACCTTCATCTATCAACATTTGAGGAATGTCTCGACCACAAACTTGTATTGTAATCTTGAAAGGAATGTGAGAGGGAAGACGAGGTCCAGTTAGCACACCCCAATTAAAAAGGATGGCCCCATTACTTGGAGGGGGTTCTACGGGAGAAGGAGGAATGCCCCCTAGCACGGCAATGTCTGTATCAACAAGAAAAACTTGAGCAACATCAGTTTCACTCTCTAGAGGGAGAGTAGGATCGATCGATGACGAGCTCAGATCAACCACTTGGGTTTCATTCTCCAAGGGGAGAATGGGGTCGACGGGTGGAAACAGATCGACCGCTTGGGTTGCACTCTCTAACAGGAGAGTGGGATCAATCGAAGATGGGATTGGATCGACCACTTTGTCAACTGGTTCAACTAAGGACGTGACCAAATTGACTACATGATCAACCAAACTGACTGATGAAGGGACCGGATTGATCATTCCATCAACTACAGGTGGGTCGAGAGTAAGCTTGTGATAAGCAGCTGGAAGTTGAGGTTTTGCAATAGTCATTTCTTCCAGTAATTTTGACGCTTCGTCCATACGAGGGAAGAGGTGAGTTTTATGACTCCCTCTGCATAACATACACGGGAACTTTACCCTACTTTTCTTCTTCCCAACGGTATCTTGACTAGTTGACGGGAGGTCATCAGCATGTTGTTAAGAGGATGACGACATGGGTTGGAGAGGGCATGTAGACCATGCTTCTATAACCTTGGATAGACCAGGAAAATCCTTAAGAAGATGGATAGCCTTACAAAGCCTGCAAGGGTACTTCGACTTATGGGTTGTTTGGGTGATCTTGTCAGCATTAACACTCCCAGCATGATAAAGAGTAACTGGTTGCTTTCCAGCATGTTTGACAATGGTTGGAAGTTTGGACCCTTTTTTATTTTTCTTCTTCTTATTCCTCCTTTTCTTCTTCTTCTTATCCACTGGGTTACTAGCTGCAGATCTTTCACTCGGCAAAGAAGATGAAATGGAAGAAGACCTTGCAAGTGAAGAAGGTGAAGAAGATCTTAGTGGTGAAGAAGGTGAAGGATCAACATGAGGTTGATGTTCTTGGGGGAAAGCACTTACAACCGAAGCACTAGATGCATTCGATATTACCTGAGTGGAAAACAATCATACCAGTAATCCAATTGTGAGACCTGGAAGGCTCAAAGTAATGATGTAAGGAGGACCAACGTTTTCGTAAGAAGGAAAAACAAAAGGCTCCCCTAGAGCAGGGGTGGCTTGAATGGTCATTCCAAGAACTGATGCCATTAAAAATAGATCCAACTTAAGGCCTACAAGGGAAAACAAACAACACACACTAAAAATCTAGTAAGCAAGCAAGCAAACAAAACCTTCTCACAATGAACGCACTAGTTGGTGATGAAATCCAACGTCGCGGGAAGAATGTAATAAGGTGCTGAGAAAGAGAGGGTGGAAAAGTTACGTTGACGACCTGCTTAACAGACTTACACCCTGGTGCAAGCTCCCACACATGATTGTGGGTATACCCTCCAAGTAGCTCGAGTGAGTTTGGACAACGTCGATTCCAGGTACTGTGAAGACTTGCCCCTCCACTATCACCTTGTGTAAAGACCCTAAATAGATAGGCTACTAAGGTTACCAATTACGACAATGATGCCTAGGGAAACAATAGACAGTCTGATCCATGCAAAAGGGCATGATATCTATCCCGAAATCAACTCGAGAATCTCCCACACATAATCATGGGTATACCCTCAAGTGACCCCCAATACTATGCGCAATATCTACACTAAAATCGACAAAGAAGTGTGAGTAAATCTGCCATTTCTATTGCGACCTCATAATTGACCCTTGTGTTAGAAGGGCTTCCCAGGACAAAATGTAGCAAGTGGATTTCACCGCTCCCTAACGCAAGATTCTATGTTGTTTGCAGCTTTGGAAAGTTATCTTTCACACCTATTCCAAAGCCCTACAACTAATATAATGTAGTTTTGCTACCAGAAAATATAAAAATGTCTAATCAATTTTTATAAGAGATTTATTTTTAAGGTTTTTGTTACTCAAAAGGAAAATGGCATGGACTAAATGATGTTTTGATCGACTTTGAACAATGCAAAGAAATGAGAATGAAAATATTTCACTTCGATGAAAGCTATATTACGAGAAGGGGAAAACATTTATCATTCCCATATGCACAATGTCCCAAAATTTTAGTAAACTCATAAATATCAAGATCTTCAAGAAATGAGCCAAAGA
>ML821017.1:35013-49986 GCA_009831015.1 Picea engelmannii | reverse complement strand
GGCCTGACAACCCACCTCTTCAAACCCACAAGGCTGACAAATTGCTTCTTTAGTCCAACTCTTAATTCAATCAAGTAAGGATGATGGAAACAACAAAGATCGGGTATATAAAAGATGATGGAAGCAAGACAAGCTCAGTCAAGGAACTGCGTTGGCAACAAAAGTAGTCTGTTAAGGCATGGTATGGGCTCAAGAAAGGTATAGATGTGTTGTGTTTCATAGGAAAAGTACGGGGGTTCTAGAGGTGTGTGAATGTTGCAGAGGTCAACGATGGAGGGGATGCCTCAATGCATGAGTGTGTGAGTGAATGGGGAGAGGATCCCCAATAGACTATTTTTCCCCAACTATATTTGCATGCGCCATGATTGACACATGGCTCTCTTGGAGCTTGTTTCTCTCCACTTGGGATTCATTCCCTCTTCCATGAGACTTAGGATAGAACAATTATCCTCACCTTAGTCTTTAGGAAATAATAATATGATATTCTCTTCGGGTTAAGCTCTCAAGATTATCACTTTTTCCCTAGTCTCTTAGTGCTCCCTTTCCCTAGCTAGTGGAGCTTATTCCCCCATTATGTTTTATCATGGTCGGTATACACGCATCAATGTATTTATATTAATGCTATGAGTATTTACATATGCAAAAATAGGCTCGCTGGCCTTTAGCATCTAGGCTCTCTGGCCTAAACATCACATAAGTCTGCTAGATTATAATCATTTGGCTCGCCAGCCTACAAAACATGTTTAGAATTCAGCAGGGGCTCGACCTTGGGGTATTACAATCCCCTCCCCTTATTTATGCATTTTCCTTAGTGCATCCTATTTACATACTACATTAAGATTTTCAAAAATATTCAAAAAGATGCGGGTATTCTGCCCGAATGGCATCTTCATGCTCCCAAGTTGCATCCTTAGGATGGTACCAGGTCCATTGGACCTTTACAAGCTCTATGGCTCGATTATGAAGCTGTTTGATCTTCCAGTTTAGTATGAAAACCAGATGCACTCGAAAGTACCTTCTTAATCCACTTGAATCACATTCCAATCAATAACATGATTAGCATCAGGTATATGTTTTTTGAGAAATGATACATGGAACACATTATGAAAGTCATAGATGCAGGTAAAGAAATCATATAAGCTACATGCCCAATACTCTCTAGGATTTCAAATGACCCACAATAATGAACTGCCAACTTTTAACAGTTTCCCAACTTCATGGAACTTTTGTTGGCCCTCACTTTCAAGAATACATGATCACCTATGCAGAATTATCTGTGAATTCTTCCCTTATCAATATAGATTTTCGTCCTATATTGAGTAGTCTTTAAATTCTGCCTTATTTTTTACATCTGTTCCTCCATTTCCCTTAGAAACTCTGGCCCAACTATTGCTCTATCTGCTGGTTTGTCCAAGATTACTGGTGTGTTGCACTTTCTTCCATAAAGGGCCTCAAATGGGTGCATCTTCAGAGATGCTTGGTACCCATTGTTGAAAGTAAACTCTAACAAGTGTAGATAGTGTTCTCATTTTTATGGTTTATCCATCACATACATCCTCAACATATCCTCAATCACTTGGTTCACCTTCTCTATTTTCCCATCAGATTTTGGATGATAAGTTGTGCTAAAATTTAGATTTGTTCCAAATCCTTTAAACAATCCTTTCCATGACTTTGAGGTAAAATTTGGGTCTCTATTAGACACAATTGTCTTGGGAATACCATGCAATCGAGCTACTTCCCTCATATAAATATCAATTGTTGATCAATTGGGTTGGTTTTCATTGATGTCAACCCTTGAAGAAAGTCTGCTAGCGAATTCTGATAGCACAAAGGTTTGGGTAATGGATCCAAGTTTATTTTATGTTAAATGGTATGAGTTTTGATATATTTGTAGGTAAGACTATTCTATATGGATAGTACATGTCATGCCATTTCTGGTGGTATGTGGAACATCACATAACTCCTCGCGGTTTGAGAGTTATGGCCTTGCGAATTTGGAGGACCCTCATATGTTGGCTTGAAGCCCCAAAAGATCAAAGAAGTCAAAGTGCTTGCAAAGAAGAAATTATTTAAATAATAAAGTGAAGTGACAAAGTCAAAAATGATTATTTAAATAATAAAGTGAAGTGACAAAGTCAAAGAGGATTGTTTAAATAATAAAGTGAAGTGAAAAAGTCAAAGAGGATTATTTAAATAATAAAGTGAAGTGACAAAGTCAAGGAGGATTATTTAAATAATAAAGTAAATGGAGAACTTTCTAATTATGGAAAGTGGTTAGAAGTGTTGGAGAAATTTCTATTTTTGGCACACTAGTTTAGTGGGAGTAACACTAGTTCATTGGGAGTTAACTGACTAGTTCTATTTTAGACTTTCTAATCTTAAACCATCACTATCATGCATGCATTCCTAATTATAGGATGTCATTGCCTATATGAGTGAAGATCACTCACTCATTGAAAGATCATAATATGCATTAATTCTCATTCTTCATTGTATATCTCTCTTCCTTTTCATGATAAGTTTTGTTTGTGTATGTTTTAGCTAGATCTCGTGTGCAGGTTTCCATGAAACACTAACATGGTATCAGAGCTACGTTGTTTGGAGCAAGCCAGACAAGCCAATGAATAAGGAAAATAGGAGTTTCAGTGAGCTAAATCTGTGGTCATACCTTTCAGTAGTGATTTCTCCAAAAATATTAAGTTTTTGAGGAAACCACTTGCAAGAGAAGGAAATTGACCCACTCTGTAAGTGGGTTTTCAACCATTTGATGAGATTCCTTATTGTTTGCTCAGAAAGTAAGCTGGAAGATAGCCTCCTTAAACTGATACGAATCTATGGTCATACCTTTCAGCAGTGATTGCTCCCAAAATATTAAGTTTTTTGAGGAAACGACCCACAAAAGAAGTAAATCAACCTATTCTGCGAGTGGGTTTTCAACCGTTTGGCGATATTCCTCACCGTTTGCTCAGAAATTAAGCCACAAGATAGCCTCCTGAAACTGATATGAATACGTGGTCATACCTTTCTACAGTGATTGCTCCCAAAATATTAAATTTTTGAGGAAACGATTCGCATGAAGAGTAAATCAACCCATTCTGCAAGTGTGTTTTCAACCGTTTGGCGAGATTTCTCACCGTTTTCTCATAAAGTAAGTCGAAAGATCATCTCTTTAAAATGATACGAATTTTCACTTAAAATGCACTTTCTGTCATGATTTCTTAATTTTTCACTTGCAGATTGAGAGTAAATTTTTAGTGGTTCTTAGAAATAGTGGGAGAGATGGATAAGACAACTATTATATAGTCAAACTTTGTGATAATCCTCACACCATACAATTATTTTGATTGGAAGCCCAAGGAAAAATTCCAACTCAAAAGGAAAGGACTGTATAATTTGACGATGGTGATAGAAACAAAACCTACATCAACGATTGAGAAGATGAGATGGGTGAACCGTAAGGATGAGGCCATAGGAATAATTCTTGAGTTAATCTCCACTGATTTATGGTTTCATGTTGCCTCATCCAAGACTCCAAACAAGATCTGGACCACCCTGGAAGGACTCTTTGGAAAGCAGGATGAGATGCGAGGTCATATGCTTGAGGTAGAGTTGAATACCTTAGACTTTAAAAGTTTTAATAATATACAAGATTTATTTACTAAATTTAAATCTCTGATTTTGAGCTTGGGTGAATGTGGTATTGACAAGTATACACAAGAGAAACAACTTATTCTAACAATCTTGGCCAAGCTTGGACCAGAATACATTGTATATGTCTCCAATTTCCATTCTGGCAGATGTCTTTTTGGAACAAATTGGAAAATGCTTATGTTGGCTTAGTTCATTGAGTCTCTTACACAAGAGAAGAAAAAACTCATATAGATGGGCCTCAAGAAATATCCCAAAGCACATGCATGATGGAAAAGGGTCATCCAAACAGAACAAGAAGGAGGGATATTGCAAACCCTTTAATGATTCTTCAGGTTCCAAAGACTCTTCAGATTCCAAGAATAAGAAGAAGGAAAAGCAGTGCACTTACTGCAATAAACCGAATCATGAAGAATCCACATGCATGAAAAAATAGATCGATCTTATGGCACATGCACTTCAATAGAACAACCTTGGAAACTTCATTCCAGAGGGAGTCAAGAAGCAGAAGGAAGAAGATCCTTCTCCTAAGAAAGGTAATCATTATTCTCTGGTTGCAATTAATTCCTCATCTGATTCATGGATTATAGATTCTGGTGCATCTCATCATATGGCAGCGAAAGAGGAATTTTTTACTTCTTTGAGTTCATGCTCTAGACCTCCTATTCTCATGGGGGAGGATACTCCAGTAGCAGTAGGAGGAGAATGGAGAGTGGAACTCCACAATGCAGGGATGATTTTAAGGATGAAAATTTATTTTAAAATGTAGAAACCTTGGCGAATCTTACTAATCCTTCATATGCCAACTATAAATGTTTGGCGATATTTTTGTAAAAATATTCATATTTCTAAGGATTCTATATAGTTTTTATAAAATTTTGGCGATTTTTAAGGTAAAATAATTTTATCCTATAGGATTTGGGAGAATCATTTTTAAAATAACAAATCTCTTTTTTGGAAAAACCATGGAAAATTAGCCCATGAGCGAAATTTAGCCCCTAAAATCATCCCTGCCACAATGGAAGTTTTGGGAATGTTCTACATGTTCCAAAACTTTCTATGAATCTTCTCTCAATTTATCAAATCACTTAGAAAGGTAAAAAGGTTGAATTTACATCAGATTTAGTTTCATTAATTAACATGCATGACAATTCCATCATTACAATTGGTGAGGTGGATCACAAGTCAAGGTTGTACAAATTCACTAAGTTTTCTGACGATGACTCCTTTATTCTACTTACACATAAGGAGAGTACTTTGCATGCACCTCCAGTGAAACATGCATATACTTTTGTTCTTCCATCAGTTTCAAACATCAGAGATGATTCCATACACTCAAATTTTGTACATGAAAATAAGCAGGTAGTATAGCCAGATACGAATCTAGCACCGAAGCTTCAACAGATGCCCAAGAAGGCACATACCACACTTCAGGCAGGAGGAAACCTTGAAGGGAATCCATTGGATTCGAGGATGACTTTATCTCGGCATGAGGAGCCTTCTCATGTGCTTTTAGCTTTATAACCTGCGATGTCCATGCATTGCTATATGGTTCAATCTATTGATCCACATAACTACAATAGGGTTGTGGGAAATCCATTATCGCAAGAAACCATGCAAAAAGAGTATGATTCACTCCTAAAGAATCAGATTTTGCATCTAGTTCCACTTCCACCAAAAATGAATATTTTCAAGTGCATATGGGTCCACAGGATCAAGAGGTACAAGGCTAGATAGGTTTCCAAAGGACTTCATCAGATCCATAAATATTTCTACATCTTCACGAAGACTTTCGGTGAGCAGAAGTTTCAGACTTTGTGGGGTCGTCTTGCAGTGAAGAACATAGTTTCCTAGCAGCTGTCATTTTCTTCATTTGATACATTATCTTTTGAGAGGGGGTTTTGTTCCCATGTGGTTTTACCTCTTTCCTCACTTTTATTCAGTGTTCATTATTTGCATTGTACATGAGTACCTAAAATGGCCTAGTAGTCGGAACTCATTTTTTACTCCATAGTGATTTTCAAAGGGGGTGTTGGAGAAATTTCTATTTTCGGCACACTAGTTCAGTGGGAGTAACACTAGTTCATTGGGAGTTAACTAACTAGTTCTATTTTAGACCTTCTAATCTTAGACCATCACTATTATGCATGCATTCCTAATTATAAGATGTCATTGCCTATATGATTGAAGATCAATCACTCATTAAACGATCATAATATGCATTGATTATCATTCTTCATTGTATATCTCTCTTCCTTTTCTTGATAAAATTTGATTGTGTATGCTTTAGCTAGATCTCCTGTGCAGGTTTCCATGAAACACTGACAAGAAGTAGGTTAGCCCTAAAATAAGGAAATTGGTTTAAGATGGTTAAAAGGTAACCCCTTGAGAAAGATACATGAAAGTATAACTAAGAGGCAAGGCTCTCTCATTTTAATCACACTTGGGCATATTGAATATCTATAGGATACTGAGGTAACCAAAGGATATCTAGGCCTAATTTCAAAGGGAAGGTGAAGTAAAGAAGGCCAAAATTCAAGGGAGGATAAATTATTTTGATGATGCTTTCTAAGGTATGTTATTTATAGGTCATCTCACCATTTTCGCAATATTTTTTTTTTAGAATGATTTAGATTGTGAAATTGGGAGGCCATTGAGAAAACATATCCAAGTAGTTGTGGTACAAATTTCATATTGTGGGTCGTTGTATTTTTGGAGTTACACTCCATGGAAAATAAAGTTTGTGGCGAGTCCTGAAACTAGTCTAATACAGGTGTTTTGGGTAAAAATTTCATAACTTATTCATAACAAATCCAAATTTAGTAAGACCAAATGTGTTGGTTAGTGTACAGTCTATAGTATTCTTTGTAAAATTTTCATATCCATACAACAAATATTATTTTTGGGGCACACTCTACAATTTTTCTCTCTAGAATAAGCCAAAATTCAACAAGGTATGTCATTTTTGCTATAATGTCTTTTCTGAGAAGTTTCAAGTAGTGAAACCTAGATGAATTTCATTAAAAAAACTGAAGAACATTGTGTACTATTTTTAGATATTTATTCATTACAAGTACATAGTTATGTTTATTTCAAGTTAGGGTTGTTGACTAATCCAAAACTAGTCATGTGAGAGTAAAGTAAAGTTTGATGAAAATGATAGTCTCTTGTTGTTAAAGTTAAGGAATGTTTGCAGGTTGAGGTACGGGTTGGTGCATGGTTGATGCACTTGTTTATGGTACAAGTTGATTACAGGTTGTTTGGTACATGTTGGTGCATGGTTGATGCACCTATTTATGGTACATGTTGATTACTGGTTGAGGTACAAGTTGATGCATGGTTGATATATGGTTCAGGTTATTGGTACATGTTGTTTGGTGCAGGTTTATTGGTACAATTTTACAGTAGTATATCTCACAGTGATAGTGTGACAATGGTTCCATCATTCTAGTTATACATCAGGGTGATTGGATGGCGAAAGAACAGGTGGTTGTAGCCACCTTTCAGTTGTATCTGGAGAACATAGGGGGTTGTATCCTCCTTATGGTTGTAGCCAGAGAATTGGTGAGTTGGAGCTTCCATCAGGTTGTAGCCTGAGAAACTAGGGGGTTGGAGCCTCCTTCCAGTTGCAGTTGGAAAACAAAGGAAGTTGGTGCTTCCAATGAATGTAATTCTTCAAGACATATAAGAAAAAAAAATATGTAGTTTTCTCCTGCTTTGGGTTTCCACATAAAAACACTGGTGTATTGTGTATGTGTATGATTTTTCATTTGTTCATTGTTTATTTACTCTACAAATATTAAATGATAATGCTACATTGATATAAAACTTACATTATATGGTTAAAAAAGATTAGATTGCTCCATTAGTGATTCATCCCCCCTCTCAATAATCCAACAATTGGTATCAGAGAAGATTCCTTTAGAAATCATTTTAACCACTAAAAGGTAGATCATGGAGAGAAACAACATGTATAAAAATGGAATACCATAGTTTGATGGACATAAGTATGCCTTTTGGAGCATAAGGATGAAGAAATATATACATTCACAGGGATTTGAAATTTGACAATTAATTGTAGATGGATACACAACACCAGTAGTTCCATCGAAAAATGGCAAAGCTATGAAACTCAATCAGAATAATTCCAAAACCACAAATGCACTTCTGAATGGTCTTGGAGAATCAGTATTCACCAAAGTTGCACATTGTAAATCTTCTAAAGATATTTGGGACAAACTTTGAAATATTTATGAAGGAGATTCAAAAGTCAAAGCAACAAAGCTTCAAACTTATAGAGGCCAGTTCGAACAACTAAAGATGAAGCAAGATGAGAACATTGCATCTTACTTTTTACAAGTCAATGAAACTTTAAATGCAATCTAGGGATTGGGAGAATAAATCAAAGAATCTGTAATTGTTCAAAAGGTAATAAGATCTCTTCTTATGAGATTTGACCCTAAGATATCATCACTAGAAGAAAGAGCTAATCTAAACTCAATAATCATGGACGAACTACATGGAATATTCATAGTGTATGAAATGAGAATTGAACAGGAAAATCCATATATAAAAGAAGAAACCTTCAAAGAATCCAAAATTTCAAAGCAAAAGGGAAAACAAAAATAAAAAGAACATAGCAGCAACAGTGATGTCTTGGAAGATGATGAATAAGTGGCCAACTTTGTTAGAAGATTGAACAAGGTAACCAACAACAGGTATATAGGTAAGTTTCCTTTGATTTGTTTTAATTGTGATGGTATTGGTCATTTTCCTAACGAATTTCCTCATAAGAAAAAGAGAAATGATGAAGGTTACTCAAATATAAAACAAATATATAAAGGAAAAATAACCACAAAGAAAGTTTTCAAGAAAAACTTATGCACTAAAGAAGACATCTCATCATTAGATGAAGATGAAGTCAGTGACAATGAGACATAAAGAGTTCTATTCATGGTAGTAGAAGACTCTGATAAACAAGACTTCAAAGAAGAATATGAAGAGGCAGGAGAAGAATATGAAGAGGCAGAAGTTGACTACCGAGAAGAATTGTTGTGTGCCATTGAAGTTATCATAAGAGAAAAGAAGAAAAACAATAAACTACAAGTGGAACTAGACAAGAAATAAGAAACTCAAGAACTAGAACAAATGATCACAAATTTGAAGGTTCAAATTGAAGAAGATAAAAGAACTGAAAAAACACTCAAAAAACAACTAGAAGGAAGAGACACGATCATTGGAAATTTGGAACTATAAATTGTCACATTAAGAAAGGATCTTCAAAAGAAAAATATGGAGAACAACTCAAAAATTTTGAATGACAATATCAATAGCCAAAAACCTCATCATGACAAGTCCGAACTTGGATACAATCAGATAGAAAATGGATCAAGCTCCAAAACAACAGAACAAGAAACATATCCAAAAATATATGCATAAACAATCAAAGGGTATAGGAAGGTCTAAAAAGAAAATTACAGGTACACTCCTCCATCGAGAAGATTCTAATTTTAGTATCAACGACTGACATAAATAGATAGGCCTCGGGAAGAAGAAGGATTCATAAGAGTACCTCTTTTAAGAAGATCTTCAACTCCCAGGTATCAAACTATATTTTTTGGTTTATGTTATACATGTAATAATTTTGGACATAAAGTTGTGAATTGCAGAGCTAACAACAGGAACATAAACAACTTTGAAATTCATACTCAAAAAGGTTATCCAAGAAGGCCTAGTGAAACAAAGAGAAAAAGTTACAACAAGTTTGAATCTTTGAGCACTGAAGTGTAATGCTACAAATGTAACAACTTTGGACACATGGAAAAATATTGCAGAATGACAGTACCTCCTAGATAACCACAACAAAACAACAACAATCACAGAGAGGAACCTTAGAAAAGGACATGGATAAGAAAGAAGAATCAATATAGCAATGAAGAATGGACACTCGCTCTACAAGCTAAGAATAAGAAACGCGGTTGGTATATTGATAGTGATTGTTCAAAACACATGATAGGTGATAGAGACAGGTTTCTTACATTAAGAAAGGAAAGAGATGGATCAGTCTCCTTCGGAAATGATGATTCAACTAAAATCATTGGAAAATGCACATCCAAAATTGGGAACAAGAATACCAAGGAAATAAATGTTCTAATAGTAGAAGATATGAAATATAATCTTCTAAGTGTGAGTCAAATTTATGACTAAGGTCATAAAGTTACTTTCGATTCACAATAGTGAGAGATAAGAAAATAAGGTTCAGGAAAATTGATTGCAACAGCTGCGAGAACTTCAAGCAACATATATGTACTAAAATTGGAAATGAAAAGTGTTTCCTAGGAAAGGAAGATGAAATTTGGCTATGGCACAGAAGAATGGGTCACACATATTTTGATAACCTTGTCAAAGTTAGCAAAAGGGAAGCAGTTAGAGAAATGCCCCAAATCAAAAAACAAACCAACACTTTATGGAAGCATTGTCAACAAGGAAAACAAACAAAGACCAAGTTTAAATCAAAAGAATATTCAACGATAAGAACGTTAGAAATTGTGCATATTGATATAGTTGGACCAACTACAACAAAGCGTTTAAAATGTGACAAATATTTTATGTTATTAGTTGATGATTATACAAGAATGACTGCAGTTTTCTTTTTGAGAAATAAGTCAGAAGCTTTTGAAAACTTCAAGGTCTACAAAGAAATGGTTGAAAATTAAATGGATTCAAAAATCAAATTCTTGAGATCTTATAATGGAGGAGAGTTCAATTCAAAGGAATTTATAGACTACTGCAACAAGCATGGAATAAAAGAAAAATTCTTCGTTGCTAGGAAACCTCAACAGAATGGAGTTGTTGAAAGAAAGAACTGGACAATACATGAAATGGCTCAAACAATGCTAATGGATTCCAAATTGATAGATATATTTTGGACATAGGAAGGGATCTCCGCATCAGCCAACAATGTCAGTTGTTGTACAAAATCAAGCCCTTCAAAGACAAGGTATTGTGTGATGTTTCTCCTCTCGAAGTTTGTAATGTTATTTTGGGCCAATATTATTTATGAAAACTTCAAGTTGTATATGAGTCTAGGCCTTGTAGTGTTATTATTACTTTGAACGAGAAATTGTACAGGATACCCAAGGAAGTCCCACCTAGTGCTATTTCCTTGATCTCTGCCAAGCAATGTCGGAAGGTCATCTCTCACACGAGGAAGTTTGTCTTCTTCGTGATTCACTCTCGGAATGAGCCAAAGATCACAACCACATCTAGGGTCTCTTCAGCTGACCTCTCTACACAATAGAAGAAATTAGATAAGGTCATCAAAGAATACTCTGATATATTCTCCTCACCTATCGAGGTACCTATGCACTATCAGGTCAAGCACCCCATCAACCTGACCCTTGATGAACCGCTTCCCAATGGGCCAGTCTATCACCGCTCTATGTTAGAGAATGAGGAGATCAAGCGATAGATACAAGACCTTCTCCACAAGGGGTACATTTTTCCTAGATCACCACCTTGCGAGAGCCCAATCGTGATGGTACAGAAGAAAGATGGAACCTGGCGACTCTGCATTGATTACCGGGCCTAGAATAAAATCACAGTCAGAAACCGGTACCCAATTCTTCGAATCGACGACCTCCTTGATCAAATCACGGAGGCCAAATACTTCAGTAAGATTGATCTAAAGTTTGGCTACCACCATGTCCCGATAAAATAGACAGATGTATGGAAGAACACCTTCAAGTCAAAGGAAGGCCTTTTTGAATGGTTGGTCATGCCTTTTGGTTTGAAAAATTCTCTAGCCACTTTCATGATGATGATGGATGATATCTTGCGACCATTCACCAATACTTTTGTAGTGGTGTATCTGGATGAAATTCTCATTTACAACAAGTCTTTGGCAGAACACTTACAACATATTCAATAGGTTTTGCACACCCTACGACAGCACAAGCTATACACCAACTTGGAAAAATGCTCCTTCGGCATGGACAGGGTCCATTACCTGGGATACATTATTGATTAACACGGCATACCTGTGGATCAAGCCAAGATCCAATTCATCCATGATTGACCAACCCCAACCAAACTCACTAAGCTTCGAAGCTTCTTCGACCTTGCCAATTTATACCACATGTTAGTGTTGGGATTCTCCCATATTACATGGGCCCTCAGCCAAATAACCAGGGGTGGTGGTAAGGAAAAATGTGCATGGGGCCAGTCCCAACAACAAGCGTTTGGTGATTTGAAGCAACGTTTGTGCTTAGACCTAGTACTTTCACTACGATACCTGCAACAACCCTTTGAGATCGAGACAGATGCTTCAGACTATGTTGTGGGTATCGTTCTCACTCAACACGGCCACCCTGTGGCCTACCATAGTGAGACACTATCAGATGGTGTCCATAAGTACCCTACTTATGGCAAAGAAATGTACTCCATTGTGAAAGTCTGTCGTCAGTGGAGACATTACATTCTTGGGAGGGAGATAGTCATCCACATTGATCATAATCCACTGTAGTTCATGCAAACACAAGGCAAATTATAGAATTACCACCATCAAAAGTGGTCCACATACTTACAACAATTCCACCTCAACATCAATTATAAAACATGAATCACCAACCACGTTGTTGATTGCCTCAGTAGACCGCCAGTCGTGACACTCACCATGGTGCTAGACTCTTGTAGCCATGAGACCTCTAGATGGACCCAACTCTATGAGACATACTCAAACTTCGCCACCACCTACCAAATGTTAGGTGCAAACATAGTTGTCGATAGTTTCCATGTTCAAGATGGGTTGTTGTGTCGTTTGGGCCATATCTACCTTCCATCAAGTGAGCGAGAAAAGATGGTCTGGAAATCCCACTACAGTCGAGTGGTGGGACACTTCGATGTCGAAAAGATAGTGGAAATGATACATAAACATTTCTATTGGTCGAAACTTCGACAGGAGGTCAACAATTATATCAGGTCCTACACTGCCTATGTTATTGCCAAATTGACCACTAAGAAATAGGGACTCTATACCCCTCTTCCTACTCCTGACAGGCCATGGGAATACATCTCAATGGACTACATGTCAATCCTCCCATCCACCAAGTGGAGAAATGACTGTGTTTTTGTGGTTGTTGATCGTTTTTCTAATATAGCGATTCTGGTTGCCTGCAAGAAGAAAATCATAGTAGAAGACATTGCCAAGATCTTCTTTGAACGAGTCTGGGTACATTTTGGGATCCCACAAACCATTGTCTCAAATCGGGACAGTCGATTTCTCAGCACATTGTGGTCAAGCCTTTGGTCACTGTTGGACACCAAGCTCACCAAATCCATGGCCTTCAACCCCCAGACAGATGGCCAAACTGAGGTCGTAAATTGAATGATCATGCATATCCTCTGCATGTATAGTTCCAAACACCCTCACACATGGGATGAGATTCTTCCCTATGTCTAGCATAGCTACAACTGAGCCCTGCATAGCTCAACTGACCATAGCCCCTTTCAGGTGGGGTTGGGATTCCAACCATTGGGTCCCATAGATGTTTCAATTCCCCTTGCGGTCACCTCGACCAACTCATCTCCTTCTCCAACTAAAGTTGACAAAGCCACCCGGTTCATTGAACGAATCCAACACATCTTCTAATAGGTTCATGATATCCTACAAAAGTCCAATGAAAAGTATAATCAACACCATGATAAACATTAGGTTCCACATAAGTTTTAGGTGGGAGACAAAGTTTGGTTTCCTTTGTAGAAAGAATGCCTTATAGGACCTCATCATAAGATTCACCCAATCTGTTATGGGCCTTACACCATCACCAAGGTTGTGGGGGATAATTCTTTTGAGCTCAACATTCCTTCTTTCCTTGGCTTCCATCTAGTGTTCAACGTGGACCTCCTTCGGCCTTATTTCCCACCATTATTAGAAACCTCAGATGCAGCAGAACAACTGACACCAAAAGATATCAACCTCAACTACATACAACATGAATCCAGTGATTAGATTGTGGACACACAGATCAAGGGCACTTGACAATAAAGGATTCACCTTTATTGAGTCGTCAAAGAAGGGCAGCTACTGCACCAAGGCAAGTGGCTCACCCGGGGCCAAATTCAACAAAAAATTCCTCATCTGATGGGGAAACTCAACGTAATGGAGACCATTTATTCCTAATGAGGGAGGATTGATCCAGGTGGATATTGGTGGCCACCCGCCTTTTCCAGCTGGTTCAAAACAAATTTCTGCCATTTTTCATAATTTACGATTTTTAGCATTTTTTCAGGTCTTGAACTTCCGGAGTCGTTTTGAGGCCCTAAACAACGTTTTTTTGGGTATGTTGCAATCATTAAAAATCATCATGAAATTTTCGACAACTATTGTAGTCCTTGAAAAAATATTTCCAACATGCTATCGTACGCCTAAATCGGAGATCGTATGCAAAAGTTATGACCCTAAGAAGTTGATGTACTGACTTACCCAAATTGACAAATATCATTTGGTCACAGGAAGTGATCTCTGCGTCAGCCAACAGTGCCAACTGTTGTACGACATCAAGCCCTTCAAAGACGAGGTATTGTGTGATGTTTCTCCTCTCAAAGTTTGTAATGTTATTTTGGGCCAACCTTATTTATGGAAACGTCATGTTGTATATGATTCTAGGCCTCGTAGTGTTATTATTACTTTGAACAGGAAATTGTATTGGATACCCAAGGCAATCCCACTTAGTGCTATTTCCTTGATCTCTGCCAAGCAATGTATGAAGGTCCTCTCTCAAATGGGTATGTTTGTATTCTTCATGATTCTCTCTTGGAATGAGCAAAAGACCGCAGCCACATTTAGGGTCTCTGTGGATGACCTGTCCACACAAAAAAATCAAGTATATACACTATTAAATTTGAACATTTTTGAGACGAAGTAGAGACGAATTTTCGTCGGCATAGAGTCATTTTTGCGACCAAGATGGTTTTTTTTTCGTTGGAATTCATTCATTGGTCTAGTGGCCACACATGGATCTTTGTAGGTCTAGCGACCAGGAAAATAAACCTATTCACAATAGGGAAAAGTTCATCTTGCGAAGAAATTTAGTTGGTCAAATGACTAATATTAGTCACAAGAGTGACCAAGACAACCCTGAAAAACTTAGTCAATAAACCACTATGAATCGCTAGAACAATGAATATTAGTCACTAGAGAGACCAAACCATCAGTTAAAAAGGTCAAATGAAGGAGGATCAGTTAGTCACTAGAACGACCAAGTGACCTAGTTTGTGACCAAATGGCAATACAAGTGACTAACATGTTGGTCACTCTAGCGA
>ML821016.1:161653-176874 GCA_009831015.1 Picea engelmannii | reverse complement strand
CAAGGGGATACTTTGAGATAGTCGAAGAAATGAGAAATATTAATTCTCTATCCCTTAAAATGTTACTTAGAGGGTTGGGTGTGTTACTGAGTGGTATCAGAGTTGAAGGTTCAAAATATAGGGTTGAATGGCTCACTAAGACCGCTTATAATTGTTTAATAAGGATTTATTTGTTTCCCAAAATTCTTGTTTTGAGTGTTGATGCAAAAATGGTAATGATAGTTGTTGTTTCAACACATAGGACATGTTGGAAGGTCATAATGGTGAATGGTGCAGCGCATTATGGATGACACATTTCACCTCAGTGATGAAGAATATGATGTTCGGAGGGATAGGGAAACCCCTACAGATTTTATGGACATCGTTAGAAGTATGACAACAAAAACTGAGAGGCTTATAAGAGCTCAGGATGAATAGGAAAAATTGAATGCAGTTTTACTGCAGAGCCTGTCTTAAATTCAGAAACATTTGTATCAAGGCCCTAGTAATGTAGAAATACAACATTCCAAGAGGTTGAAAACCCCTTTGGATTCCTAGAATCATGGAATGACTCACATTGATACGTGAAGGAGTCCTTCCAGAAACAAGCATCAGGATGCCAAGAAAGGCAAATCGAGTGGAAGTGTTTCCACAGAGTCATATAGTTGATAGACTACTTCAGCAGAGCAGTCCAGTAGTGGCACAAAATTTAGCATTATTAAGAAGAGAAAGAGGAATAATTATCATAACTACCTAACTGAAGAACTTAAGAAGGCTAATCTGCCTACTTTTGATGGAGAGATAAATAAAGGAGAAGAGGTTGAGGCATGGCTATTTGGTTTGAAGAAGTAATTTCAAGTACATAATTATTCTGGGAATACCAAGGAAAGGATTGTAGTATTCAATATGAATGGAGGAGATTCCATATGGTGGGAAGATCTAAAGTAAATTAAAGTCTTGAAGGAAATGATGCAGGAGCATCGCCAGCAAAGCACAAGTGGAGGACAGTTGGATATGCCAATGTGCATTTTGAAGACATTTTTTAATTTCAAAAGAAGAACCATTTATGTAATAGCTAGAAGGATGTATTTGCTTTTAATGTTTTGGCGATTGTAATATAGATCTTGAGTGTTTGATATCATCTATTGGTTGTGGACATTTATTGTAATAAATGTAAACTAGATGGTAGTATTGAATTCAATAAGATGGCTTAGAGTAGTAGGTGGGAAAAACTCAAGAAAACTCCCTCGTATGTATTGTATTATGATTCTCATTGTAATTTTTTGTGGAGCTGTAGAGAAAGAGAGCATAGGAGATTAGAGAAGAACAAAGATTTTAGAAGTTGTATGAGAAGGTAGTTTTTGTTATTGAGACCATGTACATAAGCACTTGAATTAATATACGAAGGCCTTGATCCAATTTCATGGTGTACTATGGTTGTTGTGTGTATCTATTGAATGGTATGTTTACAGCTTGCTTATATTCTATGTTATGCATTTGTTTCAATGTTGTGTGTATATTTGATTTCATGTTGAATGTATGAAGTACGTTAGAAGAGTATAAGTTTCAATTGCTTCTCTTCCTGAGAATTCCTACAAGGAGTGCAGCGAAAGTACGCAAGGAGTGCATTGACAGGCTGTTGAGTTTTAGCCCAGAAAGCTCAGGAGAGATACCATTGAAATTATATATGTAGAGTGAAAGTATAGCATAGAGTCGTGCAAGGTGTGCGCAGGCTAAGGAAATTATTAGACTTGTCAACCCAAGGGAGTGGTTGAAGAACTTCTGTCGAAAGGAGTGCGCAAAGTTGGAGTGGTCGAATAACCAAAGGTTATTGTGAAAGTCGCAACGTGCGCGTGCAGGATTCCTTAAAATCCCATAATTTACAGCAAGAATCAAGATCAACAAGGATAGATCCATGGAAGAGTTCAAATTAAGGACGAGGGTTGAAGTCACCTCATGGAAATCAAGCTCAGAAGGGTTGACGCCAAGTTATTTGGCCAAGAGTCGTTGAGGACCTGGATGGACGGTAGAAATTCCTGGAGGGAGAAGCACTGATATTCGTGGATCGTTGGATTCAGTAAATATGCAAGGAGGTTAAGGGCCGAGAGCCATTCAACACTCGAAATATTGGGAGAGATAGTAAACCATCGATCTAAGGGAATATCAAACCATTGATTCCTTTCGTGGGAAGGAGATATCAGGAATCGGGAGTCAGAAGGAAAAAGTAAGAAAACTTCCAAAGTCATGAAACGTGAAGTTTTGATTCACGAAAGAGGATCTGGATTGTTGGATCAAAGGATTCTCAGACAGATGATCTAAGGTGAGTTAAGTTCAGGGTTCAGACTTCGAAGAAAAGGGGGGTGATATGACTCTCTCCATTCGCGAAGTGCGAAGTCCCGAAGTGCTTAGGAGTTGGGCCCCAGGTCGTAACTAGAGGTCACTTCAGCGGAGCATAAAGGGAGGATATGGTGATCACTAAGCTCTAGTTTGGAGTTCAGGGATTAGAAGAGTCGGGGTAACTCATGGTAGAACACCCAAAGTCACGAAGCACCTTTTGGGTTAGCATGTGGTCATGGCTAGTGGTCACATGGAGAGAACTTTTCACTCGGTGCTAGTTCACATGGGTGAAGTTCACGAGGACCTGTGGATTGTTCTGTAGAGGTTCCAGCAGAGACCCGAAGAGCTGCTCCAGCTCACGGGAAGAAGAAGATCCATTGACCAGGAGGTCAACAGACCCTTTCGAGGTGGGGGCACTGCGTCAAGTGGTATTAGAGCCTACAACTATTGTTTTTTGTAAGAAAGAGAAGACATAGAGCAGTTTTGATTTGAATTATGCATGGTTAGATTGAAACAATGCCACCAAGAAGACGTCCAGAAAGAACTTTACCTGATCCAGCTGTGGAAAGGGAAATGAGAGAACTTCATGTTTGATTAGATGCTATGGATATAGCACAGAGACAAACACCTGATACTGGAGATATTAGTGAGGCTGAAAGCGAGAACGAAGAAGGATCAGAAGAAGCTATAGTCGAAGACACTACAGAGGAACATTTTCTAAAAGTTGTTGCAAGGATGTGTGCCAGAGAAAATTTGGACATCCCGATGTATGAATGCAACTTGGACGTTGAGGACTTGTTAGATTGGTTTAGAGCTCTAGACAGATACTTCGACTATGAGGATGTTGAAGAAGACAAGAAAGTTAAACACATTGTCACTAGGATGAAAGGACATGCAACACTGTGGTGGTATGAACTGCAAGCTGACAGGCATTGCAAACAAAAACAAAGAATTAAAAGATGGGACATAATGGTAGCCAAGATGAAAGCCAAATTCATACCTAGAGATTATCAAATCAATCTGTTAGAAGAATGAAGAATTTGAGACAAAAAGGGATGACAGTGAAGGAATATACAGAGGAGTTTTACAAGTTAAACATCAAAGTTGGTCATCGTGAAAGTGATGATGAGAAGGTCGCCAGATATATGAATGGACTGAGATATAAGATCCAGGATGAGATGAGCATGGTGATAATCAGAAATGTGGAAGATGCTTATCAGGTTGCTATGAAAGGAGAAGAGAAATTGGCCCGAAATCAAGGTCAAAGGTTCTGAGGTAGAAGTCAGAGAAGAGGCAAAGAAATTTCCCAAGAAAGAGTACAAAATCCCAAGGATGAAGAAAAGAAGCCACATAACCACCGAGAAAAGGGAGGAAGTTCACAAGGAAGACAATATGCCGATGGGAACACTTTTCCTCGAGCAAGAGGAAGAGGAAGAGGCAGAGGAGGAGAAGTAAAATCACATTTCAGAGGCACAAAGGAAAAATTTTGAGGCAGAAGATGCATAAGGTGGAAGATCCTTAATGATGAGGAAAATTCTCTTGAAACCGAAGAAAGAGATGGAGAATCCAGTCCAGAGGAACAATTTGTTTAGGACTTCTTGCAAGACCAAGGACAAGGTATGCAAGGTGATAGTTGATAGTGGAAGCATAGATAACTTAGTATCCACATAGATGGTGGAGAAGCTAGAATTGGAGACAATTGCACATCCAAGCCCATACAAAGTCTTGTGGTTGTAAAAAGGGCATCAGGTAATAGTCAATAAACAATGTTTAGTAGAATTTAAGATGGGGGGTTATAGAGATGAGATTTCATGTGATGTTATTCCCATGGATGTCTGTCATCTTTTGTTGGGAAGGCCATGGAAATATGATAGGAATGTCATTCATGATGGAAGAAAGAAAACTTATACCTTGGAGAAGAATGATAGGATGCATATGTTGCTGCCAATTGAAGATAAGAAGGTGAAAGGAGAAACAAGAAATACTATACTTCTCATGAGTGGGAAGGAAATTATGGATGAATTCAAGAAGGAGAAATAAATGTAGCTTGTTGTGGTGAGAAAACCTAGAGTCATCTCGACCAATACTTTGATATATGATCTACCTGAGGAAATTCAGGAACTATTGGAGAATTTTGTTGATATAGTGGTGAACGATTTGCCTTGTTCATTTCCATCCATCAGCAGTATAATCCATCACATTGACCTTATACCAAGAGCGGTTTTACCAAGAAAATAAGCGTACAAATTGATGCCGCAGGAGAATGAAGAGGTCAAGAAACAAGTCCAGGATTTGATGGATAAAGGGTTGATTAGAGAAAGCTTGATTCCATGCGTTGTACCTACAATGTTAAGTCTTAAGAAGGATGGTGCATGGAGAATGTGTACAGACTCAAGGGCTATAAACAAAATTACCATCAGGTATATATTTCCTTTACCCGGGATATATGACTTGATGGATTTCTTGAGTGGAGCAAGGTTCTTTTCAAAAATTGATTTGAAGAGTGTATATCACCAGATGTGGATGAGGGAAGGTGATGAATGGAAGACAACATTCAAAACAAATGAAGGACTATACGAATGGCTTGTCATGTCATTTGGCTTGATGAATGCACCGAGTACTTTTATGAGATTGATGAATGAAGTCTTGAAATATTTCATTGGTAAGTTTGTAATTGCATATCTTGATGATATACTGATCTTCAGTAAGACTAAGGAAGAACATTTGAGGCATTTAACTTCAGTAATGAGGAGGTTGCAGCAAGAGAAGTTGTTGATCAATCTGAAGAAGTTGTATTTCATGAAGAAGGAACTCATCTATTTGGGTTTTGTGATCTCTTCGAATGAACTGAAGATGGATCTAGAGAAGGTAAAAGAAATCAAAGAATGGTCGTCGCCAAGGAATATCTTTGAAGTCAGAAGCTTCCATGGACTAGCTAGTTTTTACAGGAAGCTCATCAGAAATTTTAGTGGGATTTTTGTGCCAATCATGGAAACAGTCAAGAAGAGACATACATATTTTCATTGGACAAGGGAAGCAAAGAAAATTTTCAAGTTGTTAAAGGAGAAGATAATTGGACAACCAGTTCTGGTTCTTCCATATTTGAGTAAGACATTTCAAGTGAGATGTGACGCAAGTGGATTTGTGATTGGAGTAGTTTTGAGTCAGGACAATAGATCATTTGCATACTTCATTGAAAAGATAAATGAGACCAAGGGAAAATAATCCACCTATGATAAAGAGTTTTATGCAGTTATTCAAGCGTTGAAGAAATGGAGGCACTACCTGGATCCAAAAGAGTTTGTTTTGTATAGCGACAACCAAGCCTTAGAATTTGTAACCAGACAGGAAAAACTAAACCAGAGACATGCAAAATGGGTTGAGTTTATGCAGAACTTTACTTTTGTTATAAAGCACATTTCTGGAAATGACAATAAGGTTGATGATGCATTGAGAAGGAGATTTTTTATTATGCAGGAGTTTCGGGTAAAGACTGTAGGTTTTGACAACCTTAAGGAAATGTACAGGGACGATTCAGATTTCAAGGATGCTTATGAAGCATGTGAGAATCTTGTTCTGAGAGACAGAAGCCAGTGGACTGAGTATCTAATTCGGGATGGACTGTTGTTCAAGGGGAATTAGTTGTGTATCCCAAAGTGTTCTATGAGAGAAAACCTTTTGAAAGAGAAACATAGTGGTGGATTGGTTGGACATTTCGGCCATGATAAAACATTTACGCAGCTGAACAATTCATATTATTAGCCAGGAATGAGGACAGATGTCAGAAAATTTTTGAACAGATGTAGAATCTGCCAGCACGCAAAGGGGAAAAGAGAGAATATTGGATTGTATCAACCATTACCAATACCAGAGAGGCCGCAGGATGTGGTAAGCATGGATTTTGTGTTCAGACTGTCGAGGACACATAGAGGTTGTGATTCCATATTTGTGGTAGTCGATAGATTTTCCAAAATGGAACATTTCATTCCATGTCAGAAAACCAGTGATGCAACACACATTGCAAATATGTTTTTTAAAGAAATTGTTCAACTTCATGGGTTACCCATGAGTATTATCTCAGATAGAGATACCAAATTTGTTGGTCATTTCTAGAGGACACTATGGAAGAAGTTGGGGACAAATTTACCCTTTATCTCGGCATATCACCCTCAAACAGATGGATGGACTGAGGTAGTAAATTGAAGCTTGGGGAATTTGTTGAGGAGTTTGGTCGTTGAACACCATATTCAATGGGATCAGATTCTACCACAAGTGGAGTTTGCATTCGATGATTAACCTAATAGGAAAAGAGACCATTTCAGATAATGTATGGAATGCAGCCAAGAGGAGTGGTTGAGTTGAGAGGCTTAGAGAAGAGTGAGTTCAGGAGTGTTGGAGCGGAATATTTTGCAGCAGAGATGCAGGAGCTCCACAATAAAATCAGAGAGTGATTGTGGAGATCTAGCCAGGAATACAAGCGCAGAGAATATCATCACAGAAGAGAGATTCAATTCGAAGTGGTAGATTTAGTTTTGGAACACCTCAGAAAAGAAAGGTTCCCAAGGGGAACATATAACAAATTGAAAATGAAGAAAATAGGGTCGTGTAAAATTTGAAGGAAGTTTGAGGCAAATGCTTATGAGATAGAATTGCCAGATGATGTGGGAATATCACCCATATTCAATTTAAAAGATATGTACCATTATAGATTAGATGAAGCAGGAGGAGAAAAAAATCGAAAGGAGATTTAGTGGATAAAACAAATGACTGTAGCAGAAAGGTCGCAGATAGAAAAGATCATTGATCAGAGAGTTGGCAAGAAAACCTGGAGGAAGACATATCTTGAATATTTGGTAAAGTGGAAGGGACACCTGATTGAGGATGTCAGTTGGGAAAGTGAAGTAGATATCCAGAAACATGGACAGACGGTGCAGGAGCTCATGGACAGGAGTCCATGAATTTTTTCAGCCAGAGGAGTATGATGCAGGAGCATTTCCAGCAAAGCGCGAGTGGAGGACAGCTGGATATGCCAGTGTGCATTTTGAAGAAATTTTTTAATTTCAAAGGAAGAACCATTTATGTAATAGCTGGAAGGATGTATTTGCTTTTAATGTTTTAGGGATTGTAATATAGATTTTGAGCATTTTATCTCACCTGTCAGTTGTGGACATTTATTGTAATAAATGTAAAGTAGATGGTAGTCTTTAATTCGATAAGATGGATTAGAGTAGTAGGAGGGAAAAACTCAAGAAGACTCCCTCATATGTATTGTATTATGATTCTCATTGTAATTTGTTTAGAGTTGTAGAGCAAGAGAGCATAGGACAATAGATAAGAAAAGAGATTGTAGAAGTTGTATGAGCAGATAGTTGTTGTTATTGAGACCATGTACAGAAGCACTTGAATTAATATAAGAAGGCCTTGATCCAATTTCATGGTGTACTATGGTTGCTGTGTGTATCTATTGAATGGTATGTTTACAACTTGCTTATATTCTTTGTTATGCATTTGTTTCAATGTTGTGTGTGTATGTGATTTCATGTTGAATGTATGAAGTCCGTGAGAAGAGTATAAGTTTCAATTGCTTCTCTTCCTGATAATTCCTGCAAGGAGTGTAGTGAAATTCCGCAAGGAGTACATTGACAAGTTTCTGAGTTTTAGCCTAGAAAGCTCAAGAGAGATATCGTTAATCTTATATCTATAGAGTGCAAGTATAGCACAGAGTCATGCAAGGTGTTCATAGGCTGAGGAAAGTCTTAGACTTGTCCAACCCAAGGGAGTGGTTGAAGAACTTCTTTTGCAAGGAGTGCGTACAGTTGGAGTGGTTGAATAACCAGAGGTTATTGTGAAAGCCACAAGGTGTGCATGCAGGATTCCTTAAAATCCCAGAATTTACAGCAAGAATCAAGATCAAGAAGAATAGAGCCGTGGAAGAGTTCGAAGGAAGGATGAGTGTTGAAGTCACCTCATGGAAATAAAGATCAGAAGGGTTGACACCAAGTTATTTTGCTAAGATTCGTTGAGGACTTGGACAAATGGTAGATATTCCTAGAGGGAGAACTATTGATATCCGTGGGGCATTGGATATAGTAAATATGCGAGGAGTATAAGGGTCAAGAGTCATTCAACACTCGAAATCTCGGGAGAGATAGTGAACTGTCGATCTAAGGGAATATCAAACCATTGATTCCTTTCATGGGAAGGAGATATCAGGAATCGGGAGTCGGAAGGAAGAAGGAATCCAACTTCCAAAGTCGCGAAACATGAAGTTTCGATTCGTGAAAGAGGATTTGGACCATTGGATCATGGGAGTCTCGAACTGTTTATCTGAGGTGAGTGAAGTTTGAAGTTTGGACTTCGAAGAAAGGGGGGGTGAGATAACTCTCTACATTCGCAAAGTGCGAAGTCCGGAAGTGCTTCGGAGTTGGGCCCCAGGTCGTAATTGGAGGTCACATCAGCGAAGGATAAAGGGAGGAGCTAGCAATCTCTAATCTCTAGTTCGGATTTTGGGGATTAGAAGAGTTAGGGTGACTCACAATATAACACCTGAAGCCCCTAAGTTATCAAGTGCCTTTTGGGTTAGTGTGTGGTCACGGCTAGTGGTCACGTGGAGAGAACTTTGTGCCTGTTGCTAGTTCACGCAGGTGAAGTTCACAAGGACCTGTGGATTGTTCTGTAGAGGTTCCAGTAGGGACCCGAAGATTTGCTCCAACTCGTGGGAAGAATAATATCTGTTGACCAGGA
This sequence comes from Picea engelmannii, assembly GCA_009831015.1. Lineage (NCBI taxonomy): Eukaryota > Viridiplantae > Streptophyta > Pinopsida > Pinales > Pinaceae > Picea > Picea engelmannii. Next base: position 167,814 of record ML821016.1, on the reverse strand, counting down.
GGTCAGCAAACCCTGCCGAGGTGGGGGCACTATGTCAGGAAAGAAAGATAACTTGGGAACAATTTGAGAAACAATTACATAAACATTACCTATCTAAGAAGTATTTTGATGACAAAATAAAGGAATTCCATGAGCTTAAGTTGGGATAACTTACCATGGATGCATATGATAAAAATTTTATGGAGTTGTTGAGGTATGTTCCCTACCTCAAGGATGAGAAGGAAAAAATCCATCATTTTCTCAGTGGGTTACCATAGTCCTACCAAGATCGAATTGAGTTTGACAAACCTAATATGTTGGAGGACACTATTTGGAAGGCCAAATGTTGTTATGACCAATCTAAACAAAAGAATGAGTATTCAAAGGATTGGAGGAGGAAGGGAAAGAGTGAATTTCATAAGAGGACGTTCAAGTCATTCCCCCATAAGTATTTAGGAAAAGGTGCACAATTGGTTCAACCAAGTAGGAGTGCACAGTAGAAAACTTTCCCATCTCAAATTCTAAATAAACCAGTAGAGCGGGCAAGAGAAGGAACAAAGGATCCCAATAAAGGACCTTTGCAATGTTGGGGATGTAGAGAGCCACAACTATTGAGGGATTTTACCCACAGGTAGCATGACAATAGAAAGGCATATATTGTGAAGGAGGAAACTATAGTCAATGATGTGGCCAGAAGTGTGCTCAGGATTTACACAACTATAGAGAATCAAAAATCATACCACCAAGACTTTGTGGTGGAATTAGAAGGTATTATTACTGAATGAACAATATATTTTTTAATTGACCCAGTATCTAATCTTAGTTATGTCTCACCTTGAATGGTTGAAGGATGCTCATTATAGATAAATAAGCATTCTAAATCATGGTTAGTTCATCTAGCTACTTGTTGTAATCTAGGGGAAAGTAGGGAGAGTTACCAGTAGTCCTTATATAAGAAGCATTGAAGATACATGCATATAGATATAGAAAAATACATACACAAGTAGTGAGAGCCCAAAGATCTGTTTTTATTAAATGATATAGAAATACAGTACAATGTATACAATCTCTCACATAGAGATATTAGAGTCTCTATGTGCTTGTCTATTATACTCCTATATGTCTATTTACCAGGAAGTTGTAACTACTTAACTTCCAGGGTCAGTCGGTTATCAGATACTTCGACAGAATTACATTTATGACTACATCCGTTGACTGAATATTTATTAGTCGACTGGAGGGTCTAGTCGATAGAGTTGACTAACCCCTACAACATCTTCCCCCCACCTCAATTCCTTACTCATCTTGAGAAAGGGGGGAGTATGCAAATTTAACTTTACAAAAATTGATTACAATATTGAGAAGTAGAAGATGAAGAGAGGAAGAAAAGTTGAATAAGGACACAAAATATCATGTGCTTGACCAACTTAATGTGATGCATCTGATGGATCTCCTTTTCTTGGAATTATTCCATCGATTGAGTCGATTGTGTCTTATTTTATATGGAAATAATGTGTTGGTCAAATTTCTATGCTTGTTGGGTTGAAGATGTTATCTTGTTGTAAGTGGGAGATTCCCTTTTTTCTACTTCCGAATTGACTGAAGGCCTTATTTTGGAAGCATCCTTGGTTTTGAGTCCACAGTCCTTTATTCTCACAAAAAATTGTTACTTGAAACGATATTTTGATATTTCTTTCCATGTTCAGTTCAAGTAAATTGAACTGGACTATCACTTCCCTCACCATTCGTTGGGATGATTATCGAATGCTCTGTTTCCTCTAAGAGTTGATCGGTTGAAGTCATAAGGGATAATTTGTGCCTTTATGAGATGGAAATTTTATTCTTCTGATATCTATGACCAAGATGGTTGATCTGCTTTTGATTTCTAAAGGTCTGGTTCTGGGGGGTCATCATCTACTAAATTCTCCAACCCCATAGTATATGTTTTATAACTTAACTCTTTGCAAAGTGGATCTTCTTCATTCTTGAGCTCTATTATATAGAGTTGTGACATGGAAGGTAATCTGAGTGATGGTGAAATATTTTGTATGCGATTCAATCTATCAATATATGGAAGTGTAGGTTTAGTGATGGTGATTGTTCTTTATGATCAAATAGACTATCATTGGTATGAGCATAGTTGCTTTGTTGTACACTTACAAATCCATGTTATATTTTGAGTAGATATTTTTTGTCCCAATCAGATGATTCGTGAGTGTGTGAGTTGCAGTTATGATTGTTGAATAATTATAGAACTTTGTGTGAGTGAACATCTATGTTAGTGATGAACTGGAACTCGTGTGAGCCCTGTTAGGCATTACTCATGGTGCTTCCTAAATGATTGTTTGTACGTGTCAAGATAATCTGGGGATTTTTGTGGAACAATATTCTGTATTTCTCAATAATGTATTTGTTATTCTCATCGGTCCTTTCCTAAAAAAAAATGAATGAACCTTCTATACAGTTATCGAATTTTCCTTGGTTGGTATTTTCTTGATCTAGACCAACGAGATCTCCTCTATCAATGCAAGGTAGATACATGGGTCAATCAAATGTTGTTCTTAAATCATTAGTTTTTTTTGTTTTCGGTGCAGATTAGTCGATGTTCTTGGTGACATATGTCCTCATACAGTTTGTTATGCCTCACTTTGTCTATATGATATTGATGTTTCTTATGCTCACTTGATGTCAAGTTGTCCCAATCACTTGATTTTATTTTCATTAGTATTTTCCTTAGGTCAAGTGATGGAGTGGTATGTCGATCATGTCTTCGTCTGCTTTGTCTTGGGATCGACCAGGGACTTATTCCTCTCTTCATTGTCATTCTTTATTTCTTTCTCTTTGATGCTTTGATGGATATTTAATACTTAAATTTTATTTGACAGTTTCCTATACCTGAATTTTGTTTATAATACTAAGAAGGGTTTATTTTTGTAAGTATATGATTAATTGAATTTCTTTCGACTCCTACTAGAATGTCGGATTTGCATCCCTGTTGGAAATTCTTTGCTAGGTTTTTTGAACAAGGTTCTTATCTTTCAAAGGTGATACTTTTTTAGACATGCACCATTAATTAATTTTTTGAATGAGTTCCCCAACAGTGTTCAGAGTTGGAATTCTTCGTTCGATTGAATATATTCAACAACATAAGTTCCAAGCCATGTTGTCTCTAGTTTTCTTGGTTTACATTTTATATGACTATCATACAAAAAAACAAAATCTCTATTTTTTATATCCTTTTTCTTTATATGTCGGTCATGCCACACTTTTTGTTGTTCCTTCTAGACCTCTTGATGGTGCATTTCAATTAGTATTCCTTCCTCCAACTTGTTCAATTGGTATAGTCATTCATTCATACTTTTATTGTTGTCAAATTTTGCTACAGCTGCAACCCTGTCGGAGTTGGTTCAGAAGTGCAAGGGAATAATAGCTTCTTGTCCATAGACAAGATTGAATGGAGTCTGACCTGTCGATCATTTATATGTTGATCTATATACCCATAGCACTATAGGAATGTTTTCATCTGAGTCGTCTTTGTTGATGTCGTAATCTTTGTAAATCGTTTATGTAATGTTTTTTTAAAAGATTTAACCACCCCATTTGCTTGTGGGTGGTAGGTTTTCGTTCATCTGTGGTCAATCAAAAATTTCGCTAGCAGGATTTTAATTGTTTCATTCACAAAGTGTGTGCCCTGGTTGCTAATTAGTGTAAGAGGACAACCTAACCTTGTTATTATATTCTCGTAGATGAATTTTGCTACGACCTCTTTGGTACATGATTCGATTGGCTTAGCTTCTCCCCACTTAGTCACACATTCTAAAACAATGATGATATACTTATGATTGGTTCTTCTTTCCCTCTATAGAAAGGGCCAAAAATATTCGATGGCCCAAATTTTAAATGCTCAATTGGGATTTATTGAACTGATAGGAATTTCATTTTCCACATAGGTCACCCAAGTCATTGGCAACTATCACATTTTATAACTTGATCCTGGTAGTATTTATGTAGATTCACCCACCATAGGCCTACTTCTAGTATCATTCGGGTTTTTGTGTCAGCCTGGAAGTGACGCTCAACTGGTCTTGCATGAGGGTGGGGGTGGGGGGAATATTAGATCAAATGTATTATACATTTTCCCTAATATTTCACCCATCCCGAGCCTCATTAATGATGTCTTCCCTTTCATTTTTAGGAATTCATCTCCTTAGAATGTCATCGGTTCCCATTTTATATAGATACCCATTTATTATTCTGAAAGGTGCAACTTTTAAGGCTAGTAATTTTTTTTTGTCGAGAGATCTTCTGGAGCCTTTCCTTCTTCTAAGAAATTTTCTATATCTTCTAAATCTTTAGGCGTAGCTTAAACTTGAAATAAGTGTGCATCTAAGAGGTCATCTTTAATGCATGTCAGGTCTTCTCCCATTTCAAGTCATGACAAGTGGTCAAGTTGGAAATTCTTTTTTCCAGGTTGTATGATTACGTCGAATTAAAACTCTTGAAATAAGAGTAACCAATAAAAAATATTTCCTTGGTGGATTGGTTTATTAACCAAATATTTCAATGCTTTATGGTCTGTAAAAATTGTGAATGGATTGGAAAGTAGGTAATGACAAAACTTTTGTAGAACGAATATCATTGATAAGGCTTCGCTTTCCGTGGTCGAATAGTTTCTTTCATCTTTGTTCAATTTTCGACTTGTGTGTGCATTTGGATGATCGACTGTGTCGTCATATGGTTGTTATAGGACCAACCTGAAAAACAACGTTGGAGGCATCGACATGTACATGAAACCTTCTCGACCAATCAGGAAACGTTGGAGGCTAGAGAAGTAGTGGGGGGGGGCATAGGGCCCATAGTGATAATAGTGGAGTCCATTCAATGTAAGGTGTACTAGGTCCACTATAGTATTAAATAAGACCCACTATGGTAGTTAGATATAATAAATGGGAGACTTCTTAGAATGTTCTACTTCTAGAATATTCCTCCTCTAGAATGTTCTTAGGTGATGGTAGCACTATATAAAGGGGTTCAAGCAATGTAATGGGACATGAAGAGAAATATTTTATTGTGATTTGTATCTCAATAGGAGGATTCCCCATCGAAGAGGCAAGTGAACATGAGAGGATCCCTTCCATAATAGGATCCATTGTATGGTGTTTCCCTACCTCAAGGGTTTGGTAATAATAAAGTATGGTTTATTCTATATTTCTTTGTGGATATATTGTGTATTCAATATTTGTGGTGATTATATTTGTATATCTATTCATGTTATTAGCAATTGGTATCATAGCACTTTCCTTGGCCAAAGAAGGGAAGATTTTTTTTCTCTTTTTGCAGAAATTTTCTAGGGAAGAAAAAGAGGGCGGTGCACTTCAGGTTCAGATATGAAGATTTACAAGATGAATTTGGAAAAACAAATTGAGTATTTGAATTCCTCTCAGAAAAATACCCAATTTCAAAAAAACATCAGCCGAAACGGAGCTCAGGAAGTGAAGTTAGAAACATTTTAAATTCACTAGTTTTTTAGGGTTTTTTCTGGAAAAAGCCGCAATTTTTTGTCGTAATTTATTGTTCTATTTTTTGGGGTTTTTTGTGACGGAGGCATGACTACGGAGTTCATAGGGTTCCCATATTTCTACCATATCAATTTCATTGGATATCTCATTTTAAGACCTTTCTTTTGGTATATTATATGTGGTGTTTCCAATGGATATGCACTCTCAACTCACGGAAATTCTACACATGATTGAAGCATTCAAAGACGATATACAATACCATAGAGATCATTATCACAATAGCCAACGGTCATTGGCTCTCCTTCAAGAGAGATATCTTATGGAAAACATCATGAATGAATATCATCAAGAAGTGTATGCTTCGTATTAATTGGACGACAATTGTGATGATTGGTATATGGATAGTTGTCATTTCTGGGACGACAACCACTTCCATCTTCTAGTTGATGACTCTCCTTCACCTCATGTAGATCACATTATGGAGAGTAGTCCAGTGCCTTCTATGCACATTATTTTTCAGTATTCTCCAGTACTAGTGTGTTATTCAAATGATTTTTTGGATATGGAGGGATCTACATATTTGGATCCCCATGATCAATGTAGATCTTTGGAGCATCATTTTCAACTGGTTCTTGAGTTCAGACATCTTTTGTGTGGATTTCA
>ML821016.1:149103-161553 GCA_009831015.1 Picea engelmannii | reverse complement strand
CTTGGTGGTATGATTTTTGATTCTCTATAGTTGTGTAAATCCTGAGCACACTTCTGGCCACATCATTGACTATAGTTTCCTCCTTCACAATATATGCCTTTCTATTGTCATGCTACCTGTGGGTAAAATCCCTCAATAGTTGTGGCTCTCTACATCCCCAACATTGCAAAGGTCCTTTATTGGGATCCTTTGTTCCTTCTCTTGCCCGCTCTACTGGTTTATTTAGAATTTGAGATGGGAAAGTTTTCTACTGTGCACTCCTACTTGGTTGAACCAATTGTGCACCTTTTCCTAAATACTTATGGGGGAATGACTTGAACGTCCTCTTATGAAATTCACTCTTTCCCTTCCTCCTCCAATCCTTTGAATACTCATTCTTTTGTTTAGATTGGTCATAACAACATTTGGCCTTCCAAATAGTGTCCTCCAACATATTAGGTTTGTCAAACTCAATTCGATCTTGGTAGGACTATGGTAACCCACTGAGAAAATGATGGATTTTTTCCTTCTCATCCTTGAGGTAGGGAACATACCTCAACAACTCCATAAAATTTTTATCATATGCATCCATGGTAAGTTATCCCAACTTAAGCTCATGGAATTCCTTTATTTTGTCATCAAAATACTTCTTAGATAGGTAATGTTTATGTAATTGTTTCTCAAATTGTTCCCAAGTTATCTTTCTTTCCTGACATAGTGCCCCCACCTCGGCAGGGTTTGCTGACCTCCTGGTCAACAGATATTATTCTTCCCACGAGTTGGAGCAAATCTTCGGGTCCCTACTGGAACCTCTACAGAACAATCCACAGGTCCTTGTGAACTTCACCTGCGTGAACTAGCAACAGGCACAAAGTTCTCTCCACGTGACCACTAGCCGTGACCACACACTAACCCAAAAGGCACTTGATAACTTAGGGGCTTCAGGTGTTATATTGTGAGTCACCCTAACTCTTCTAATCCCCAAAATCCGAACTAGAGATTAGAGATTGCTAGCTCCTCCCTTTATCCTTCGCTGATGTGACCTCCAATTACGACCTGGGGCCCAACTCCGAAGCACTTCCGGACTTCGCACTTTGCGAATGTAGAGAGTTATCTCACCCCCCCTTTCTTCGAAGTCCAAACTTCAAACTTCACTCACCTCAGATAAACAGTTCGAGACTCCCATGATCCAATGGTCCAAATCCTCTTTCACGAATCGAAACTTCATGTTTCGCGACTTTGGAAGTTGGATTCCTTCTTCCTTCCGACTCCCGATTCCTGATATCTCCTTCCCATGAAAGGAATCAATGGTTTGATATTCCCTTAGATCGACAGTTCACTATCTCTCCCGAGATTTCGAGTGTTGAATGACTCTTGACCCTTATACTCCTCGCATATTTACTATATCCAATGCCCCACGGATATCAATAGTTCTCCCTCTAGGAATATCTACCATTTGTCCAAGTCCTCAACGAATCTTAGCAAAATAACTTGGTGTCAACCCTTCTGATCTTTATTTCCATGAGGTGACTTCAACACTCATCCTTCCTTCGAACTCTTCCACGGCTCTATTCTTCTTGATCTTGATTCTTGCTGTAAATTCTGGGATTTTAAGGAATCCTGCATGCACACCTTGTGGCTTTCACAATAACCTCTGGTTATTCAACCACTCCAACTGTACGCACTCCTTGCAAAAGAAGTTCTTCAACCACTCCCTTGGGTTGGACAAGTCTAAGACTTTCCTCAGCCTATGAACACCTTGCATGACTCTGTGCTATACTTGCACTCTATAGATATAAGATTAACGATATCTCTCTTGAGCTTTCTAGGCTAAAACTCAGAAACTTGTCAATGTACTCCTTGCGGAATTTCACTACACTCCTTGCAGGAATTATCAGGAAGAGAAGCAATTGAAACTTATACTCTTCTCACGGACTTCATACATTCAACATGAAATCACATACACACACAACATTGAAACAAATGCATAACAAAGAATATAAGCAAGTTGTAAACATACCATTCAATAGATACACACAGCAACCATAGTACACCATGAAATTGGATCAAGGCCTTCTTATATTAATTCAAGTGCTTCTGTACATGGTCTCAATAACAACAACTATCTGCTCATACAACTTCTACAATCTCTTTTCTTATCTATTGTCCTATGCTCTCTTGCTCTACAACTCTAAACAAATTACAATGAGAATCATAATACAATACATATGAGGGAGTCTTCTTGAGTTTTTCCCTCCTACTACTCTAATCCATCTTATCGAATTAAAGACTACCATCTACTTTACATTTATTACAATAAATGTCCACAACTGACAGGTGAGATAAAATGCTCAAAATCTATATTACAATCCCTAAAACATTAAAAGCAAATACATCCTTCCAGCTATTACATAAATGGTTCTTCCTTTGAAATTAAAAAATTTCTTCAAAATGCACACTGGCATATCCAGCTGTCCTCCACTCGCGCTTTGCTGGAAATGCTCCTGCATCATACTCCTCTGGCTGAAAAAATTCATGGACTCCTGTCCATGAGCTCCTGCACCGTCTGTCCATGTTTCTGGATATCTACTTCACTTTCCCAACTGACATCCTCAATCAGGTGTCCCTTCCACTTTACCAAATATTCAAGATATGTCTTCCTCCAGGTTTTCTTGCCAACTCTCTGATCAATGATCTTTTCTATCTGCGACCTTTCTGCTACAGTCATTTGTTTTATCCACTAAATCTCCTTTCGATTTTTTTCTCCTCCTGCTTCATCTAATCTATAATGGTACATATCTTTTAAATTGAATATGGGTGATATTCCCACATCATCTGGCAATTCTATCTCATAAGCATTTGCCTCAAACTTCCTTCAAATTTTACACGACCCTATTTTCTTCATTTTCAATTTGTTATATGTTCCCCTTGGGAACCTTTCTTTTCTGAGGTGTTCCAAAACTAAATCTACCACTTCGAATTGAATCTCTCTTCTGTGATGATATTCTCTGCGCTTGTATTCCTGGCTAGATCTCCACAATCACTCTCTGATTTTATTGTGGAGCTCCTGCATCTCTGCTGCAAAATATTCCGCTCCAACACTCCTGAACTCACTCTTCTCTAAGCCTCTCAACTCAACCACTCCTCTTGGCTGCATTCCATACATTATCTGAAATGGTCTCTTTTCCTATTAGGTTAATCATCGAATGCAAACTCCACTTGTGGTAGAATCTGATCCCATTGAATATGGTGTTCAACGACCAAACTCCTCAACAAATTCCCCAAGCTTCAATTTACTACCTCAGTCCATCCATCTGTTTGAGGGTGATATGCCGAGATAAAGGGTAAATTTGTCCCCAACTTCTTCCATAGTGTCCTCTAGAAATGACCAACAAATTTGGTATCTCTATCTGAGATAATACTCATGGGTAACCCATGAAGTTGAACAATTTCTTTAAAAAACATATTTGCAATGTGTGTTGCATCACTGGTTTTCTGACATGGAATGAAATGTTCCATTTTGGAAAATCTATCGACTACCACAAATATGGAATCACAACCTCTATGTGTCCTCGACAGTCTGAACACAAAATCCATGCTTACCACATCCTGCGGCCTCTCTGGTATTGGTAATGGTTGATACAATCCAATATTCTCTCTTTTCCCCTTTGCGTGCTGGCAGATTCTACATCTGTTCAAAAATTTTCTGACATCTGTCCTCATTCCTGGCTAATAATATGAATTGTTCAGCTGCGTAAATGTTTTATCATGGCCGAAATGTCCAACCAATCCACCACTATGTTTCTCTTTCAAAAGGTTTTCTCTCATAGAACACTTTGGGATACACAACTAATTCCCCTTGAACAACAGTCCATCCCGAATTAGATACTCAGTCCACTGGCTTCTGTCTCTCAGAACAAGATTCTCACATGCTTCATAAGCATCCTTGAAATCTGAATCGTCCCTGTACATTTCCTTAAGGTTGTCAAAACCTACAGTCTTTACCCGAAACTCCTGCATAATAAAAAATCTCCTTCTCAATGCATCATCAACCTTATTGTCATTTCCAGAAATGTGCTTTATAACAAAAGTAAAGTTCTGCATAAACTCAACCCATTTTGCATGTCTCTGGTTTAGTTTTTCCTGTCTGGTTACAAATTCTAAGGCTTGGTTGTCGCTATACAAAACAAACTCTTTTGGATCCAGGTAGTGCCTCCATTTCTTCAACGCTTGAATAACTGCATAAAACTCTTTATCATAGGTGGATTATTTTCCCTTGGTCTCATTTATCTTTTCAATGAAGTATGCAAATGATCTATTGTCCTGACTCAAAACTACTCCAATCACAAATCCACTTGCGTCACATCTCACTTGAAATGTCTTACTCAAATATGGAAGAACCAGAACTGGTTGTCCAATTATCTTCTCCTTTAACAACTTGAAAATTTTCTTTGCTTCCCTTGTCCAATGAAAATATGTATGTCTCTTCTTGACTGTTTCCATGATTGGCACAAAAATCCCACTAAAATTTCTGATGAGCTTCCTGTAAAAACTAGCTAGTCCATGGAAGCTTCTGACTTCAAAGATATTCCTTGGCGACGACCATTCTTTGATTTCTTTTACCTTCTCTAGATCCATCTTCAGTTCATTCGAAGAGATCACAAAACCCAAATAGATGAGTTCCTTCTTCATGAAATACAACTTCTTCAGATTGATCAACAACTTCTCTTGCTGCAACCTCCTCATTACTGAAGTTAAATGCCTCAAATGTTCTTCCTTAGTCTTACTGAAGATCAGTATATCATCAAGATATGCAATTACAAACTTACCAATGAAATATTTCAAGACTTCATTCATCAATCTCATAAAAGTACTCGGTGCATTCATCAAGCCAAATGACATGACAAGCCATTCGTATAGTCCTTCATTTGTTTTGAATGTTGTCTTCCATTCATCACCTTCCCTCATCCACATCTGGTGATATACACTCTTCAAATCAATTTTTGAAAAGAACCTTGCTCCACTCAAGAAATCCATCAAGTCATATATCCCGGGTAAAGGAAATATATACCTGATGGTAATTTTGTTTATAGCCCTTGAGTCTGTACACATTCTCCATGCACCATCCTTCTTAAGACTTAACATTGTAGGTACAACGCATGGAATCAAGCTTTCTCTAATCAACCCTTTATCCATCAAATCCTGGACTTGTTTCTTGACCTCTTCATTCTCCTGCGGCATCAATTTGTACGCTTATTTTCTTGGTAAAACCGCTCTTGGTATAAGGTCAATGTGATGGATTATACTGCTGATGGATGGAAATGAACAAGGCAAATCGTTCACCACTATATCAACAAAATTCTCCAATAGTTCCTGAATTTCCTCAGGTAGATCATATATCAAAGTATTGGTCGAGATGACTCTAGGTTTTCTCACCACAACAAGCTACATTTATTTCTCCTTCTTGAATTCATCCATAATTTCCTTCCCACTCATGAGAAGTATAGTATTTCTTGTTTCTCCTTTCACCTTCTTATCTTCAATTGGCAGCAACATATGCATCCTATCATTCTTCTCCAAGGTATAAGTTTTCTTTCTTCCATCATGAATGACATTCCTATCATATTTCCATGGCCTTCCCAACAAAAGATGACAGACATCCATGGGAATAACATCACATGAAATCTCATCTCTATAACCCCCCATCTTAAATTCTACTAAACATTGTTTATTGACTATTACCTGATGCCCTTTTTACAACCACAAGACTTTGTATGGGCTTGGATGTGCAATTGTCTCCAATTCTAGCTTCTCCACCATCTATGTGGATACTAAGTTATCTATGCTTCCACTATCAACTATCACCTTGCATACCTTGTCCTTGGTCTTGCAAGAAGTCCTAAACAAATTGTTCCTCTGGACTGGATTCTCCATCTCTTTCTTCGGTTTCAAGAGAATTTTCCTCATCATTAAGGATCTTCCACCTTATGCATCTTCTGCCTCAAAATTTTTCCTTTGTGCCTCTGAAATGTGATTTTACTTCTCCTCCTCTGCCTCTTCCTCTTCCTCTTGCTCGAGGAAAAGTGTTCCCATCGGCATATTGTCTTCCTTGTGAACTTCCTCCCTTTTCTCGGTGGTTATGTGGCTTCTTTTCTTCATCCTTGGGATTTTGTACTCTTTCTTGGGAAATTTCTTTGCCTCTTCTCTGACTTCTACCTCAGAACCTTTGACCTTGATTTCGGGCCAATTTCTCTTCTCCTTTCATAGCAACCTGATAAGCATCTTCCACATTTCTGATTATCACCATGCTCATCTCATCCTGGATCTTATATCTCAGTCCATTCATATATCTGGCGACCTTCTCATCATCACTTTCACGATGACCAACTTTGATGTTTAACTTGTAAAACTCCTCTGTATATTCCTTCACTGTCATCCCTTTTTGTCTCAAATTCTTCATTCTTCTAACAGATTGATTTGATAATCTCTAGGTATGAATTTGGCTTTCATCTTGGCTACCATTATGTCCCATCTTTTAATTCTTTGTTTTTGTTTGCAATGCCTGTCAGCTTGCAGTTCATACCACCACAGTGTTGCATGTCCTTTCATCCTAGTGACAATGTGTTTAACTTTCTTGTCTTCTTCAACATCCTCATAGTCGAAGTATCTGTCTAGAGCTCTAAACCAATCTAACAAGTCCTCAACGTCCAAGTTGCATTCATACATCGGGATGTCCAAATTTTCTCTGGCACACATCCTTGCAACAACTTTTAGAAAATGTTCCTCTGTAGTGTCTTCGACTATAGCTTCTTCTGATCCTTCTTCGTTCTCGCTTTCAGCCTCACTAATATCTCCAGTATCAGGTGTTTGTCTCTGTGCTATATCCATAGCATCTAATCAAACATGAAGTTCTCTCATTTCCCTTTCCACAGCTGGATCAGGTAAAGTTCTTTCTGGACGTCTTCTTGGTGGCATTGTTTCAATCTAACCATGCATAATTCAAATCAAAACTGCTCTATGTCTTCTCTTTCTTACAAAAAACAATAGTTGTAGGCTCTAATACCACTTGACGCAGTGCCCCCACCTCGAAAGGGTCTGTTGACCTCCTGGTCAATGGATCTTCTTCTTCCCGTGAGCTGGAGCAGCTCTTCGGGTCTCTGCTGGAACCTCTACAGAACAATCCACAGGTCCTCGTGAACTTCACCCATGTGAACTAGCACCGAGTGAAAAGTTCTCTCCATGTGACCACTAGCCATGACCACATGCTAACCCAAAAGGTGCTTCGTGACTTTGGGTGTTCTACCATGAGTTACCCCGACTCTTCTAATCCCTGAACTCCAAACTAGAGCTTAGTGATCACCATATCCTCCCTTTATGCTCCGCTGAAGTGACCTCTAGTTACGACCTGGGGCCCAACTCCTAAGCACTTCGGGACTTCGCACTTCGCGAATGGAGAGAGTCATATCACCCCCCTTTTCTTCGAAGTCTGAACCCTGAACTTAACTCACCTTAGATCATCTGTCTGAGAATCCTTTGATCCAACAATCCAGATCCTCTTTCGTGAATCAAAACTTCACGTTTCATGACTTTGGAAGTTTTCTTACTTTTTCCTTCTGACTCCCGATTCCTGATATCTCCTTCCCACGAAAGGAATCAATGGTTTGATATTCCCTTAGATCGATGGTTTACTATCCCTCCCAATATTTTGAGTGTTGAATGGCTCTCGGCCCTTAACCTCCTTGCATATTTACTGAATCCAGCGATCCACGAATATCAGTGCTTCTCCCTCCAGGAATTTCTACCGTCCATCCAGGTCCTCAACGACTCTTGGCCAAATAACTTGGCGTCAACCCTTCTGAGCTTGATTTCCATGAGGTGACTTCAACCCTCATCCTTAATTTGAACTCTTCCATGGATCTATCCTTCTTGATCTTGATTCTTGCTGTAAATTCTGGGATTTTAAGGAATCCTACACGCGCACCTTGCGACTTTCACAATAACCTTTGGTTATTCGACCACTCCAACTTTGCGCACTCCTTTCGACATAAGTTATTCAACCACTCCCTTGGGTTGACAAGTCTAATACTTTCCTTAGCCTGCGCACACCTTGCACAACTCTATGCTATACTTTCACTCTACATATATAATTTCAATGGTATCTCTCCTGAGCTTTCTGGGCTAAAACTCAATAGCCTGTCAATGCACTCCTTGCGTACTTTCGCTGCACTCCTTGTAGGAATTCTCAGGAAGAGAAGCAATTGAAACTTATACTCTTCTAACGGACTTCATACATTCAACATGAAATCACATATACACACAACATTGAAACAAATGCATAACATAGAATATAAGCAAGCTGTAAACATACCATTCAATAGATACACACAACAACCATAGTACACCATGAAATTGGATCAAGGCCTTCATATATTAATTCAAGTGCTTATGTACATGGTCTCAATAACAAAAAATACCTTCTCATACAACTTCTACAATCTTTGTTCTTCTCTAATCTCCTATGCTCTCTTTCTCTACAGCTCTACAAAAAATTACAATGAGAATCATAATACAATACATACGAGGGAGTTTTCTTGAGTTTTTCCCTCCTACTACTCTAAGCCATCTTATTGAATTCAATACTACCATCTAGTTTACATTTATTACAATAAATGTCCACAACCAATAGATGAGAGAAAACACTCAAGATCTATATTACAATTGCCAAAAAATTAAAAGCAAATACATCCTTCTAGCTATTACATAAATGGTTCTTCTTTTGAAATTAAAAAATGTCTTCAAAATGCACGCTGGCATATCCAACTGTCCTCCACTCGTGCTTTGCTGGCGATGCTCCTGCATCATTTCCTTCAAGACTTTAATTTACTTTAGATCTTCCCACCATATGGAATCTCCTCCATTCATATTGAATACTACAATCCTTTCCTTGGTATTCCCAGAATAATTATGTACTTGAAAGTACTTCTTCAAACCAAATAGCCATGCCTCAACCTCTTCTCCTTTCTTTATCTCTCCATCAAAAGTAGGCAGATTAGCCTTCTTATGTTCTTCAGTTAGGTAGTTATGATAATTCTTCCTCTTTCTCTTCTTAATAATGCTAAATTTTGTGCCACTACTGGACTGCTCTGCTGAAGTAGTCTATCAGCTATATGACTCTGTGGAAACACTTCCACTCGATTTGCCTTTCTTGGCATCCTGATGCTTATTTCTGGAAGGACTCCTTCACGTATCACTGTGAGTCATTTCATGATTATAGGAATCCAAAGGGGTTTTCAACCTCTTGGAATGTTGTAGTTCTACATTACTAGGGCCTTGATACAAATGTTTCCGAATTTAAGACAGGCTCTGCAGTAAAACTGCATTCAATTTTTCCTATTCATCCTGAGCTCTTATAAGCCTCTCAGTTTTTGTGGTCATACTTCTAATGATGTCCATAAAATCTGTAGGGGTTTCCCTATCCCTCCGACCATCATATTCTTCATCACTGAGGTGAAATGTGTCATCCATAATGCGCTGCACCATTCACCATTATGACCTTCCAACATGTCCTATGTGCTGAAACAACAACTATCATTACCATTTTTGCATCAACACTCAAAACAAGAATTTTGGGAAACAAATAAATCCTTATTAAACAATTATAAGTGGTCTTAGTGAGCCATTCAACCCTATATTTTGAACCTTCAACTCTGATACCACTCAGTAACACACCCAACCCTCTAAGTAACATTTTAAGGGATAGAGAATTAATATTTCTCATTTCTTCGACTATCTCAAAGTATCCCCTTGNGGTCTTAGTGAGCCATTCAACCCTATATTTTGAACCTTCAACTCTGATACCACTCAGTAACACACCCAACCCTCTAAGTAACATTTTAAGGGATAGAGAATTAATATTTCTCATTTCTTCGACTATCTCAAAGTATCCCCTTGAGAGTACCATCGTCTTCTGCTCGATAAGAGATTTCCAACGATTGTAATCATTCTTAATTATTAGCTCAGGATCAAAATTTGTGGTCTTATAAATTTCCTTAGGTTCTCATAGTCAAAATCAACCTCACTGCCACATGCCATCCACGTGGAACTTCGTCACCAATTCCCTCTACCAAGACAACATCGTGACACCGATATGGAACCTGTGTCCTCTCATCACAGTGGAGCTTCTTCCCACATAAGCCTATCATTGTCGTGGAATTTCACTTTGGAAAAGAGCCACTACATATTCAAACTGTCCTGAAGACGAGAAGTTGATCGACCCTTTTACTAGATCGAATGGTTTAGACCCCTCATCCTATGGTCTTGGGTGAGTCGACGATTTAACTTACTTATAAGTTAACGCTGCTCTCTTCCCTTACATTTATTATATGAATCAGGGGAAATTATGATGATTGAATGGTTGAGATTAAACCTTCACCCTACAAGTTTAATACCTAAACCCCAGTGACATTGCATAAGAATCAATAGTCTAGATTTGGTCATCTCCTCTACGACGATATTGACGGCTATAAACATTCTAAAGCCTAGTTCATCGTCGACACTCCATAGATGACATTCCACTTACCATCCCTCTACCTTTGACGATGATACCTCAGGCATCAATGGTCCAGAACCACAAAATCATAGATCCAATGACCATCACTTTAAAACGTAGGTTCAAGGGACCTCTTGGTCCAGTGGGGTCCTTATTAGTCTCATTGACCAATCTTCTAGCAACACCTATCACTAATTTTACACACAAACTACTGAGTAGGTAGGTCTCAATGTCATAAAATCCTCGTCCTCATTCTTAATCTAAGTGTGATATTCCAAATATCAATAGTGAATAATATGTTCACATGGTGTAGATCAACGATCCTCGTCAATCCTTATGCCACTACATCCTCGAAATTTCTCTGGTGAAACTTTCCTATCACACTTTTTATCATTGATGACAATACCTATAACATCAATGGCGCAGGTCTCTCCATGCCCTGTTTGATCGAATTGACAATTTTTGTTTAGTTTCCGACCTTTATCATCGTCACCAAACTTTTACAAGTTCTATCTCTCGGTCATTTCTCGACGATTAGCCCTCATCGATGAAGGGTTGATATTTACTCATCCCACCCAATCAATGGTCGAAATCCCTTCCAACTCTTTTCATGATTTCTCGACTGGTTAGTACATGGATTGGGACTTAGTCATTTTTTGGAATTCTTCAAGATCCATCTAGGTATTCTATGGTCTATCAACACCCTCTGGCCATTAGTAGCTATTGGTTGTGGAGCCTGATTATCTTCCTGATTTAGAGGTCCTTGCTTTCAGCCGTGTTTATACCCCATGAAGACTTTACACCCTAGAAGTATGTACAATCTTCCATGCGGGGGAGTGCAGAGGGGGGGTACCCCATCTGCGGGGTTCGGGGGGTTCGAGGGAAAATCCCCTGAAGGAAAAATTGCCTTGTAAATGTATATTGTAATTTCATTGTAAATATGGACTGTTCATTATAAGGTCGCAGATCTAACGATAGAAATTATGTTAGGGTTTTTTTCCCTAGAAGGAAACCCTCGGTTATGAGGGAAATGTATTGAGGCTATGCATTATGGAGAGTATTGTATTCTGAGAGAGGAGATTGTGAGAGAAAGAAGAGGAAGTTATAGTGGGTTTTTTTGTAGGTTGTATCCCTTCATTTGTTGGATAATAATAAAGGAAGGACCTCACAATTTCTCTGGTGGACGTAGCCCACACTGGGTGAACCACATAAATCTGTGTCTCTATTGTATTGTGTATATTCTATGTTTTGTTTATGCATTTGTTTTATTTTATTTCTTCACGGTCCTGTTTTTCTAAAATTTGGTATCAGAGCGAAAGGTAACTCACAGGAAAAGAGCGTTGCTGGTTTGAGTGGGAGAAATGTCAGAAGATGGAAAGTTTAGGGTCAAGAAATTTAACGTCCAAAACTACTAGTTATGGAAGATGCAGATGGAAGATTATTTATATAAGAAGGATTTATTCCTACCATTGGGTGGAGTAGCAAAGAAGCCGACGATCATGAAGGACAAAGAATGGGATATTCTTGACAGAAAGTCTCTAGGAACAATACGGCTGAGCTTAGCAGCGTCGGTGGCTTTCAATATTTCGAAGGAAAAGACAACGAAGGATCTGATGAACGCGTTGGCTAAATTGTATGAAAAACCCTCAACGTATAATAAGGTATTTCTAATGAAGAGATTATTTAATATGAATATGTAAGAAGGAAGGTCTGTTGCAGATCATTTAAATGAATTTAATACGGTTACTAATCAACTAATTTATGTAAAAGTGGACTTTGATGATGAGGTTAGGGCTCTTCTAATCTTGTGCTCATTGCCAAAAAGATGGAATGGCTTGTTCATGGATGTAAGTAACTCTATCTCTGGTTCAAATACTTTAAAATTTGATGATGTTGTTGGTGTTATCCTTAGTGAGGAAATG
>ML821016.1:98324-141180 GCA_009831015.1 Picea engelmannii | reverse complement strand
GGAAACCCTCTAGGGGAAGAAAACCCAGCAAACACTTCCTTATCATAAATTGCCAATACAATGTCAAGAGATAACTCAAACCAATACAGATAGTCATCTCCAAAATATGTGCCACTCTTCTCCCTCTCTCCAACTGGTAAGTTGCAACTTGCCTCTTAAGAATGAACAAGTGAGTTGTGTTGTAAAGTGAGGCGCTAGCCTCTCTATATATACAAGACTGGCATGTTTGAAGGGTCTTCACTAGCAGGGCCGACCTCTCACTCTGGGTGGGTAAACCCACCTTTAATTTATTTCTATCTCTCAATAATAAATGCTGGGGCCGACTTCTTATTCTGCCTATTACAATTGTTCGTTGACCAATCTGCAAAAGGGGATTTGGTCCTAATATAATTACCGACATGATTAATCCACAATGGGGATTAATCCTATGAATAAAATAAAAATAATAATAAGAATACTCTTTGCAGTTACATTATTTCAACAAGGTTTATGACAGAACAAGGTTATAGTGGATGTCATTCCGGTCACTGTTTTTATTTTAAAAGGCTAGAAAATGGAAGCTATACTATCTTGCTATTGTATGTAGATGGCATGCTTTTTGTAGGGTCTAATATGCAGGATATAAATATGCTCAAGAAGAAATTATCCAATTCATTTGTGATGAAGGATTTTACTGTTACAAAGAAAATCCTTGGCATGAGAATAACAAGATACAGAAAAAATCACAAATTGACATTGTCTCAGGGTGAATACACAGCAAAGGTGTTGGAGAGGTTTAGAATGCAGAATGCAAAAACCATTAGTACACCTTTGGCCAACCATTTCAAATTAACTAAGGAAATGTGTCCCAAGACACAAGAGGAGATACAATACATGTCCAGGGTCCCTTATTCATCAACAATTGACAACTTGATGTATGCAATGGTTTGCACAAGACCAGATATTTCACATGCAGTGGGAGTTGTGAGCAGGTATATGAAAAATCTAGGTAAAGAACATTGGGAGGAAGTAAAGTGGATTCTCAAGTATTTTTGAGGTACTGCTACTCATGCATTATGTTTTGGAGGTTCAAACACTTTTCTACAGGGATATGTTGATTCATATATGGAAGGTGATAAAGATAGCATGAGGAGCACCACATGGTATCTTCTTACTATAGGTGGAACAACAGTAAGTTGGATTTCAAAAATGAAAAAGGTTGTTTCACTTTCAACAACAGAGGTAGAGTATGTTGCTGCTACAGAGGCTAGTAAAGAGATGATTTGGTTACAAAGGTTTATGGAGGAATTGGGAAAGAAGCAGGAGAATATCAGGTTGTACTGTGACAGTGAGAGTGCAATTCATCTTGCAAAGAAATCAGCCTTCCATTCTAATACTAAGCATATATAGTTGAGGTACCACTTCATACGATTTGCCTTGGAAGATGGACATTTGAAGTTGGAAAAGATACACACTAGCAAAAATCCTACAAACATGTTAACAAAGGGAGTAACCAGAGAGAAACTGAGTTCCTGCTCAGTTTCAGTTGGTCTTCAAGAATGAATATGAAGATGAGAAATTTTCTAGGTCGAAGAAGGTTCAAATTCCAACATATACAACAACAGTGGAGTTGTTGAGATCAGTCTCCAAGTGGGAGATTGTTGGTTGTGGAGCCTGATTATCTTCCTGATTCAGAGGGTCTTGCTTTCAGCCGTGCTTATACCCCATGAATAATTTACACCCCATAATTATGTACAGTCTTCCACGTGGGGGAGTGCAAAGGGGGGGTACCTCTCTGCGGGGTTTGGGGGTAAGCAGGCCCCCGAAGGAAAAAATTCCTTGTAAATGTATATTGTAATTTCATTGTAAATCTGGACCATTCATTATAAGGTCGTAGATCTAACGATAGAAATTATGTTAGGGTTTTTTTTCCTAGAAGGCAACCCTCTGTTATGAGGGGAATTTATTGCGGCTATGCATTATGGCGAGTATTGTATTCTGAGAGAGGAGACTGTGAGAGAAATAAGAGGAAGTTACAACAGGTTTTGTTGTAGGTTGTATCCCTTCATTTGTTGGATAATAATAAAGGAAGGACTTGGGAATTTCTCTGGTGGACGTAGCCCACACTGGGTGAACCACATAAATCTGTGTATCTATTGTATTGGGTATCTTCTATGTTTTGTTTCCACATTTGTTTTATTTTATTTCTCCATGGTCTTGGTTTTCTAACACTAGCCTCTCCACCCCATGAATCCATGAGACTCTATGGATTTCACAAGCTCTCCATGACAGATTGAGGTTTTTTCTTAGGGTTCAAAGTCCTCCCTTCCTCACAAAGGATTTCCTGGGTTACAGGTTACCCCATCACTAGAAGAATGATGATTTTGTCCATATCGTACAAACTTTCCTCTAACAGTTCAAGGTCTTCGGCGATACAATAGTCTACACCTTTTCAGTTTTTCAATTAGATACAAAATTATAGTGCCATGGTAACATAATCAAATTTTCAGGAGTTATGTATAATCGGTGTAAGAATTTATATTTCCCATAGTAACAAACATTTACATTCACATATCTTTCATATTCAAATTCTAACAAGCTAAGTTAAACACTTATCTGATAAGGAAATTTTTCAACACTGGCTGTCTGAGGGAGGATGCCTTTCCTCCCAACTTTAGGCATTACTGTAGAGTGCCTTCCTATAGTACACCACTCTTGTGCCAAGCCATGGTACCACCAGGGAAAATTGAATTAGCTAGGTGTTGATGCTTAAATCCTTCAGGACCGAAACAAAAACCTCATGAGGACATTAGTCCCCCTTTGTTTTTTGAGAGGTGGTTCTCCTCTTTGGATAAAATATATATCTTTGAATATCTTGAATTAGGGGGAGTGCTAGGAAGAAAAACCCAAATATTTATTTCTTGGATTTATGTGAAAATGATTCTTCACTAACCCAATATGATATTTATTTGCAACAAAAGTCTTTTAATCAGAAAAGATTGAAGGAGAGCTTCAACATCAGAATTAAATTGTGATGAACATCACACACAATCTTCTTAATAATATATACATACATCCATATCTTCTTCATAGGAGAGAATTATTTGATCATCTCAAAAAAATTTAACAGAGTACTGCAATCATGATCAAAAGAGAATTCGATAGGTAAACCTCAAATACCTCATACTTAAAACTCAAAGTTACAAGATACAGTCAAGATCAACCCCAAAGCAATTCTTTGTGGATTTTTATTCATGAAATATGTTCTTCATTAAAAAATATTTGACAGCCATGTATGTGGCTGAAAATACTCCATGATCATATAATAAAAGATCTTATAAGAATATAAGAAGAACACTCAACAACTCAACGCTGTGCCCAACTCTGAGATTCAAGCATAAAACTATGAGAAGTGGTGTAGAAGAATAAAAAGAATAAAGAAGATGGAGATTTCTTTCTTTTGATCAAAAGCTTGATTGTGTATCCATGTCTTTACCTTCTTCTTCCTCTGATCTTCTGTCCTACCCCTTTGACAATATTGATTCTTGGACCCTTTGATGAAGCCTCTCTTCTCTTTTTAAGAAGAGATTTTCTAACTACTTGAGTAGTTAGGGTTTCTCCCTTCTAGAAATTCTCGTACACGTTTCTTATTGAAAAATTTCATTTAATCAATGCCTCATTAATTCCTCATTAATGAATTCAAGTCATTAATACAAGTATATTGAAAGTGGGTCCCTCTCGCTATTTTAATAAAAAATTTAATTAAACTTTTATTTTTTGAAATTTAATTGATTTCCCTTTAAAAGAAGATGACTGTGTTTTAATTATCTGGGAATGATAATAAAATTTTTATCCATGGAAATTATTTTATATGTGATATTCATCATCTTAGATTTCCAACGATATAAAATTTTTCCATATCCATCGCCTCGATCTCAAGATATGAGCTTGTGAAGTTGAGTTCTCACGCAAGCCCATTAAAAATGTAGCAGAAAAAGGTATCAAATTTCAACACTTTAAACTTGTACCACCATATTCTATGTCGAAATATATTACCAACGGTATAAATTTTGTTGCAAACGGAGGTCGAGAGATCAAGATATAGCCTTTACAAGATCGTGACTCAACCACCATCGATCAAGTTTGTTTGGTAAATGTGGACCCTTGATTTAATTTAGACCTCCTTTGTTGAATTTCGACTTTTCTTCATTATTAATATCCCACATGTACGAGAATAAAAGAGTCTTAGTGGTATATAATGTTAAGTGTAACATACACTTGACAAGATATAAATAAGAGAGGAGACTATGGAGCTCGGAGGATTCGACCCTTGGAAAATTGTTGAATATAATAATAATTTTGCATGCGTAGTCAACCACCAATATGCTCAGTCAACAATGATGAGTCACCCAACCAAATTTTACCACATGTCATCAATCGATAGGCCAAAAATATGCCAATAAGAATATGCCATATGTCATCCAATAAAATCATGCCATGTGTCACCTTTTGTATGTTGCTACGTGTCTCCATTAATTAGTTGCCATGTGGCACCATCTATTTAACTGCTATGTGGATATATCGCATTGGTTAATAAAGTTCCATGCATCACTTGGAGATATTCCTCATAGAACTTAGGATAGGAAAAATATTATTAAAATAATATGGCAGGTTTGTGGGGTTTTGTGAATGTGGAGGTAAGTGAGAATCTTAGAAATCACTGCAAACCCACGGTAAGACATGGTAAGAAATAAGTGTTAAAATTTTGAAGTGTTAACTAAAGTGGATAGGAGAGGAGAATTGATCAGATGGACTTGCACCTGATATATGAAATACATATTATATCACCAACCCATGAACCCATGGTAACTCATATGTTTGGCTAAGTGTTGGAGGAGTTACATAGTAAAGAGTAGTAAAAAGAGTTGTGTGCATTATGAAGGTGGTGTAAGTCAAAGTGCATTGTGAGGGTAGCAGAGATAAAACATACTCTTTGGAAATATCACCAACCCGTGAACTTGCGGTAAGACATAGTAAATAAGACTAAGTCTGGAAAGTATATAATGGGTCAGTTGAAATATGGAAAATATGAAAAATGAAAATAAATTTATGGGAAATAAAGGAATTACATGAAATTTGGGAAAGGAAAAAATGGAAAAGGAAATAAATGGAAAAATGGAAAGGAAAATAAAGGAAAAGGGAAGTGAATGTGAACATGGAAAGGAATAAGGAAAAATGGCTAAGTGTGGAAAATGGTAAGGGGAATATGAAAGTAATGAGACAATGGGAAAAATGACTAAGTATAAAATGAGAGAATGAATAGAGGTGAAGGGAAAAGAGAGGAGAGAACATGTTACTTAGAACATTTTTCATATTTCTTCTTGTAATACCTCCATTGGATTTCTGGACATAAGTATGCATATCTTGGGCATGGAGACTCGGATTTTGATTCCGAGAAATGCATGGCGAATCTGATACCGAGGTCTAAATCATGGAATTACAATATTTCAAAGAAATTTTTCTTTTGGTACCACCTTTTATGGATTCAAGAAGGGGAAAAAATAGGTGACCAAATTTTGGTCAACAACTGGCTCCAACTGTGGGATAGTGACCCCTTGTAGGTTACTGAGAACAACAAAATATCAAGAACAAATGCCTTCTCCATTGGGCTATGGAGTCATATTCAAAATGAATTCTTATAATTCTTCTTCTTTCATGGCTTTATCTTCAAACTTCAATACACATGCTACCTTATTAGGAAAAAATGAACTGAAGAAACAAAATGTATACACACATGATCTACCTACCCTAACTTACTTGAAAGAAAGGAGAACCTTAGGTATAGGAAGATTTCCAATGGAGACATTCAAGCATCAATTGAATTTTTAAATGGGCTCCAACAATAAAAAAAATATTGGGGTTGCTACCACTAAATCAGGAGCATGCCCAAAATGTACCACAATGGGATAGAGCAATGTGTGCAGAGGACTTGTTTTCGTTGGCAGGCTGGAAATACTTTCTAACCAATATTCAATATAATCTACTCTTGGTTGCCCCAGAGTGTTGCTATATTCAATCGAATGATAAATTTATCTCTTGAAAACATTCTTTTTTTCTTCTTTTTCCACATTTGAGCTTATTATTTCATTGGTGATGTCTTGGAAATGTTCTTCTTCTATGCAATTGCTATCTTATTTATTCTCAAAATTGTTTTCTTCCACCAATTATTCTTTATTTTGGCTGAATTATTCTTTCATATTCGGTGGATACTTTTTAATTTCTTCCACATATGGAATATATGAGACATTGCTATCCTTTTCTTGGTCGTTGTAATTCTTTCCTTCATTCTCAACAACAAGGTTTGATTTAGAAAAGTCTTGCTGTGTTTCATGATATTCTTCTTCCGAATCATTCATTTCATCCTTTTGTGTCCATGTGGGAGACTGTGGGTGGGAAAAAAACATTGAAAACATTAGAAAAAACATATGAATGCACCTTTGGGATAATGTTTTCTACAAATGAATCATCTAACACATCCCAGCTAGTAATGGAGTTAGGAATTAATAAACTATACCATTCAAGAGAATCCTATCGTGGAGTTTGTAGGAATAATATACATGTAACATTGTGTTTAGTGAGGTTGAAATTACAACATGTACCTTTAAAATTAATCAAGCATTTCTCCACATCTTCTGAAGCATCCCCAAAGAATGTAGAAACATTTTCAATAGGAATATTGGGCATTTGAAAGTCTATTTCTGGTAGATTTGAAGGGGTATTATGAAATCACCTCATTCTTTGAGTATTTATTCCTTTTTTCGAATAATCCATGTGGATTTTAGTGGCATCCCACCTACTCCAATTGGCTCATTTTGGCAGTTTTCCAGTTCGACAGTTTCTTCCTATTTTTTAGGTCCCTGACTTCTTGGGCCGTTTTGAGGCCCTAAACAACATTTTTAGGTCTCACCACAATCAAGATGTGTAGGGATCACCACAATTAAGATGTGTAGGGATATCTACAAGAAACAGGTGTATTCCTCGGATAGACCTTTCCAACGGGCTATCGTGCGCCTAAAACAAAGATCGTATGCAAACATTACGACCCCGGGAAGTTGATGTGCTAACTTACCCAAACGGGGCCCACATGACTTATGGCGCTTCATCCCCTAGGGTTAGGTTTTTGGATGTCCAGGGTTTTTGAAATTCCTATTTATTATAAAAATTCCTTGAGAGCCTCATTGTAATAATCTTCTAGCGAATGAGCACAATCGTCACATCTCTTCTTAGAGATAAGCCGCCACCATTCTAGCAAGATTGTTTTCCGCTGCATTTTACAATTTCAGCTGATTTCCTTATTGAATAGAAACCAGTTTTATTGTATATCTGTTATTCCGTGTTAAGCATCTTTTGATAATAATATGCATTCATTATTTTCTACTCATAAAATATGTATTAGTGGTATTAGAGCGATCTGCTCCTTGTCATTATTAATGCATGTACCATTACGAGGTCAAGGTACAAAGAATTGGGTCTTGAGATTGTTTATCTTGAGGAAAAAATATCTTGCATGCCCAAGCAACCTCTCATGGAGGGATAAAATAAATACGATGGGACAAGATGTCCCTTCAAAATATTGCTCGTGGAATCCCTCATGCAACAGAGGAACGATATGATGGATAGTTTTGCGCAAATCCTTCGACGACTACCAACATGTGACACATCTTCCTCAAACAGAGGTGCCGCCTCCTTCAAGGTACAAATAAACTTCAATATTCCTATATTTGAAGTTCAGATAGACACAGATGTTGTGGAAAAATCGTTGAATTTGCTAGCTTCTTTTTCCATAACATCTCGAATAGAGAAAATATTACTTTTGCACTCCTCAAATTCATTTCCCATGTCAAATATTGGTGGGAAAATTTATGTGATAAGAAGGAAATAGAGGAACCCTCATTATTTATAGTCACCGTCACTTGGGAGTCCTTCAGGGATGTTATTAAGGAACAATACTACCCTGTTTGAAGTTATGATGACCTTTATACAAAATGGACCACACTGTAGTAGGAATGAGACCAAGTAGTGCCCAAGTTCACAAATATCTTCCATACCTTGTAGATCAAGCTGGGTATCAAATATTCTAACTGAAATCTGGTGCTTAATTATTGTGGTGATATACATAGATACATATAGGACGAAATAGAGTTTCTGGAAATCTCATCCTTGGGTGCGACCTACTAATATGTCGTCAAAATCGAGGAGAAGCTCAAACAAAAGACATAGAAATTTGGGCCTAGGAACCCCTCACAAAAAAATTCAGGAAAGGGCAACCTTAACCCACAAAATAAAGGACAGAGAAAAGATGGATCACCTCATGAAAACCAGTCCAGGCCATAAGCAAAGAAGGACACTGGAAATAAAAAGAAAGAGAATGGGAAGTGGTGTGACTTCCATAGGAGCCCCTGGCATAACACTGCTAATTGCCGCTCAAAGTAGTCACTGGTGGTTGAGGTGAAAGCCTATGAATTAGAGGCGGGTTCCAAATCTGAGTCAGAACCATAAAGGGGGAGACGACTCGTTGATGCAAAACCTAGTGCTACCGTTTCTACCACCAAGCTCTAGCCCGATGAACCAAAAGATCCATAGGAAGGCAAGCATATTTTTTATTCACATATGTGGGTGAAGGGTACCCCGCTATACCTCATCGTTGATAGTGGTATCCATAAGAACCTCATCTCAAAAGAGGTTGTCAAGCAAATTTCCCTATCAACAATGCTGCACCCGTAGCCCTATACCATCGGATGGCTCTGCTAAGGAAGAGAAATTCACGTCATCCAACAATGTCACTTATCATATGACATAAAGCCCTTCAAAGATGAGGTATTGTGTGATGTTTCCCCTCTTGAAGTTTGTAATGTTCTTTTGGGCCAACTATATTTATGGAAACACCATGTTGTATACGAGTCTATGCCTTGTAGTGTTATTATTACTTTGAACAATAAATTGTACAAGATACCGGAGGCAATACCACCTAGTGCTATTTCCTTTATATCTACCAAGCAATGCAGGAAGGTCATCTCTTAGATGGGGAAGTTTTTCATCTTCGTGATTCACTCTCAGAATGAGTGAAAGATCACAACCACATCTAGGGTCTCCATGTCCAACTTCTCCACACAACATAAGCAAGTGGATAAGTTTGTGGAATCATACTCAGATATGTTCTCCTCACCTATCAAGGTACATCTGCATTGTCAGGTCAAGCACCCCATCGATCTGACCCCCGTCGCACTGCTTCCCAATGGGATAGTCTATCACAGCTCTCTGTTAGAGAATGAGGAGATCAAATGACATATCCAATAATTTCTCCACAAGGGGCACATCCATCCCATATCATCACCTTGCGGGAGCCCGATTGTGCTGGTATAGAACAAAGATGGAACCTGATGACTCTTCATTGATTACCAAGCCCTGAATAAAATCACAGTTAGAAACCGGTACCTGATTCCTCAAATCGATGACCTCCTTGATTAGCTCATGGGGGCCTAATACTTCAGTAAGATTGATCTGAAGTCTGGCTACCACCACGTCCTGATAGAACAGACAGATGTATGGAAGACCTCCTTCAAGTCAAAGGAAGGTCTTTTCGATTGGTTGGTCATGCCTGTTGACTTGACAAATGTTGCAACCACTTTCGTGAGGATGATGGATGATATCCTGTGACCATTCACTAATACTTTAGTAGTTGTGTATATAGATGACATTCTAATTTACATCAATATTTGATCATAACACATGCAACATATTCAGTAGGTTCTGCACACCCTACGATAGCACAAGCTATATGCCAACTTGGAAACATTCTCCTTCGGCACGAGCAGGGTCCACTACTTGGGCTACATCATTGATCAACATGGTGTACATGTGGATCCAACCAAGATCGAAGTCATCTGTGACTAGCTTTCCCAAACCAAACTCACTGAGCTTCAAAGCTTCTTGGGCCTTGCCAATTTCTATCACAGGTTCGTGTTGGGATTCTCCCATATTGCATGGTCCCTCAGCCAGGTAACCAAGGGTTGTGGTAAGGATAAATTTGTTTGGGGTCAGTCCCAAAAAAAGAGTTTGATGATTTGAAGTAGCGCTTATGCTCAACCCCAGTACTTTCACTACTAGACCTGCAACAACCTTTTGAGATCAAGAAAGATGCTTCAGAATATGTTGTTGGCACCGTTCTCACTCAGCACGACCACCCCATGGCCAATCATAGTGAGACATTATCATATGTTGTTCGTAAGTACCCTACTTACAACAAATAAATTTACTCCATTGTGGAAGCCTATCGCCAATGGAGACATTACATTCTTGGGAAGGAGAAAAACATCCACACTGATCATAAGACACTATAGTTCATGCAGACACAAGGAAAATTACAGAACGTCTTCCATTAGAAGTGGTCCATGTTGGAGCCACCTTTGTTTTTGGCTTGTCACAATTTTCAATTCGATACTTGAAATCTAAAGTTGATTTTCTTTTCTCCTTCCGAGATGATGAGACCTATGAAAACCTAGTCGCGTGAGCAGTGATGCTTCTCTACTCACGAAATGAGTCCACTTTCGTAAGAACATTCACCCCTTTTTTGTTTACTTCGGGATCTCGCAAGTCAGGTATTTTAATCCATGAGTTCACACTTCCCGAGTCACGAAACGACGAAGTCGTTTCAAAATTTTCACTCGAAGCAATAATCAGGGTAAAGTCTTTTAACTCATGATTAGATGTCGTCGGAGTTTCGCGCCTTGGTGTCTGTCGAACCAAAATTTTCATTTTTACAACCCCGAGAGCCGAGGACACGAGGCCCTTTCGGGATAACCCTGGTCAAGGATCAAAGGCAAAAAAGCTAACCGTGGTTAAAATCCATTCTCGGCGTTTCGCCACTCGACACTATCTTTTCAAAAGTTTTACGGCATCTAAAACCCCGACTCATGAAGTCACGATGTAATTATAGCATGATTAATTAATTGCCTAATCCAAGTTTTTCTTATTCTTAATTGAGTCTTAATTATCGCCATCTCGCGGTTTCGTGACTCGGCATACTAGTCTCCCAAAAAATTATCTTTGAAGTTCCGAGTTGCGATACGGCGAGTAAAACGATTAAAAAATTAATTATGCCTTAAATCGCGATTACCTTTAATTAAACCGAAGTCGGTCCTCGCGATCTCGTGAGTTGGAGATTCAAAATGTTAAAAGAAAATCCACGATGTCGCGAACGACGAGAAATTGATTAACATTGGTAAGATTTGATAATTTAAGATAAAGTAAGATATATCCTGCGCCTCGAGGCTTGCACATTTCCCGAGGTAGCCATTTGCTCTCCATACTTCGACTGACTATCAAACCGCCATAAATTGATGACATTTATGGAGAAGTAGGGTAAATCCACGCATATAAGATCAGATTTTACGCAATAAATTTGTTTCTAATTACGATTTGACAGGCTTATTTTGAAAAGTACCGAATTTTCAAATATATATAAGAGGTTCATTTTATTATAACGAACGCATTTTCATAAACACACAGAGCTCGTCATTTCTGAGTGAACTAATTTGTGCATGTATACGCATTTCTATTGTAGAAGGGCGAAAACGCAAGCTTCAGCTATGGCTCCACGGAAAGCACCGAAAGAGAATGTCGAGGTCACAGGACAAGGCTCAGACAATGTCTCCGACACTTCACCCCGGAGTGTCGAGTCGGTCCCCAACTGGTCATTTGTTTCAGACATTTTGCAATCAGAATTGGTGAACTATTCAGACTCAGACGACAATGAAAAGGATGACCTGAACACTAAATACAAGATAGTTGTCCAATCTGGAATGCATAGGGTAGCAACCAGACCACGGTTTCTCCCATATTATGACATGATCCGATGGGCGTTGGATCACATAGACCTACCCACCAGAACTATCATGAACCAAAAACGGGTCACGATTGGTACTTTTAGACCGAAACATATCCAAACCATGTATAAGATTCCGATGACATTTGAGTACACATATGATGTTGAATTCCTGGAGAAGTTCAAAGAAAAGGAGTGCACAAAATATGATAAAACCATGCCCGGTTTGATAAAGGATTGGGTTTTGTGCTCCGCGAAATTCAGAGCAAATGACCAGGGCGTTTGTTCAATCGCTTCGCTGGAGCCACAGTATAAGTATGTGGCACTGATGACATGCTGACTATTTGGGAGGGAGGACACATCGCATTTTTTCATTGCGTGGGTGCCCCTGATGTTTTAGGTCACAGAAGGTTGCTCGTTTAATTGGGAAAAGATACTCTCGGACAGTCTGGCCAACTGGGTCACAGAGTATCGGGAGCAGAAGGCAAGTGGGAGGCCGTCCTCATTCTTCATGTCCGCATATATCATGGATGCGATATGTTCCATGAAACCATTCCCATTGATGAGATGGGCTTGGAATCTGGCCGAAGACAGGTCCATACATGTATACCACGAAAAGCTATGGGAAAATAAAGCAGACAGTTTCATATACGAAATTTTCAACTGGGTGATGGTGCCCCTGTATATCACCATTTTTGGTCACCCACCACCTCGTATCTCGGACATCATTGCTGCAAATCTGAGTGGCATAGAGGACTGGTATGTAGAGGTAGAGTTCTCGTACTTCAGAGTGTTCGGGGCTACTGTTCCCCCGCTTGCGCTACCATTGTTCATCCCCGACAAGCTGGCTTGTCCTGAGGTTTCCCTACAGACAGTAATTGGCGGGGTAAGTAATGAAATCAAAGGATACTAAAAGAAGGTGTGGCTATCTTTTCCCATTCGGCTAAATTCTTATTCTTTATTGGATTTCGGGCATGCAAAGGCCGAGGATGCAGCCCTAGAAGACTTGAATTTGGTCTCCATCGAGTATAAGAGACATGATCCATAGAGAGTTGTGAGAAACCATTTAGCAAAGTGTGGGCTCAAGAGATTCAAGCATGAGAACTCACCCTCGGATGATATTTTTTGAGGGCGCAGTATTACGAAGAAGTTCTAGTCCAAATCCAATCCTTGGCACCTGAGGACACAACTGCTGTGTTAAAATTCCAAGAGCCTAGACGAAGCAGTCTCCCCGCTGTGTTGCGAGGTGAGAGTTCGGGTGTTCCTGAGACGAAGCAGAAGGATGCTGAAGATCCCAAAGATGCAATTCCTGACTCAGAAAAACATCAGGACGAGGAGGAACAAACAAAGAATCCCGAAGCAGAGGTACTGACTCCGGACCCACCAAAGAAACAGAATCCGGAAGTCGAGACAAAGGTCCCGGAACCGCCGAAGAAGCAGAACCCGGTTGATACCCCAGGAAAATTAGCGAAACAAATCAGGGAACCTATCACTTCTGTCACCTCATTGCAGTCGACGCAGGGGAATATCAAAGAAGGATGGATATTTAATGAGGAGATGAGGCCCATACGAGCAGAAGAACTTCCTCCGAACGAGTTCTTCTTTGATAAAAAAAGAAAAGATGTAGTGAAAAGGGAATTCTACCAGGAGGGAGAATCGACTGCTAAGAAGTTCAAGGTCATGACCGATGGAAAAAATAAAAAGAATGAGCAATTCGCCACTGAGATTGCAGGGACGCTAGGAGCATATGCATCGGCGAATCAATTTTCGGTCGGACTTTTGAAGAACCAACTCAATAGGTAAAATCACCTGATCAGGACACTCTAGGCCAGATTGGCCTCGACCATGGAAAATGCTCAGGGCCAGGTGAATGCGGAGATAGAACTGGCCCGACTGGCAGATAAAAATGAGATAGAGGTGCTTAAAACCAAGCTCGAGCAAGCACATCTAGTGGTCCGAGATGGTCGGATACAGGCGGGCCAACAGAGGACTATGATTGCAGAGCTGCAGGCTTAGGTAGAGATCACCGAAGTCAGGATGATCAATGTCGAGGGGTTTAAATCCCGAGCGACCGAGATTCGTAACAGGATATCTTCTGCACAACAGAGTTTTCTCGCCAAAGTGGGAGCAATCAGAGAGAATTTTCTGTTGATGAATCAGGTTTTCGACAACCTGACTGTCAGAGAGAGGGATGCTGAAGTGGCTTGGGTCGCCTTCCAGGAGGTGGTGATAGCCACGAATAATAGAGTTTCGACACGTTCTCTTGGGTTCGCCATCCAAGAACAAACCAGAGGTAATATTCTGTTGAAGGATTGGGAACACAACATTTCCCTGGGAAAGGAACAAGCCCAAAAGTTAACCAATTCATTAGAAGAAGCCTTCAATTCTATAGATGGCGAGCTGTTGGGTATGGACAGTGGAGGCGACGCAGAAACATTGATACAAATGAATGTGGAACAGATCTCGCTTGATATAAAAGAGAAAGATGAGAGAGATTCGGCTGATATCTCTCAGATAGATATGGCGGACATGGCCCGAGTTGATAAGCACTTGATTCAGCCCAACACGCAACTAAGAACCCTCGACATCATCGATGCACAAATGGGGGACAAGCTGCAGCAGTTAGCCCGAGAGTGTTACTTCGCTGAGGATAGCTATCAAGCGGAACCTTCACAGCTCATATCTCAGCTTGTGGAAAGATGTATCGCCTGCACCGAGTCCACGCGAAGTCGAGCACCTGACACTAAGTGAAGACAGAATGGGTGAAATGGAGCGATTGCTCTCTCCTCTATCGTAACTGAAATTTTTTTGAGACTATTGAGATTCTACCTGCTTTGCAAAAATTGTATAAATATACCCCAGAGAGAAATAAACAAGGATGGACCCTTTTTTAGTTATTTGTAATAGAGTTTTCACATTGAGAGTTAATACAAGCAGATCTGGAGATTCTCAATTCTGTCACTTCTGTATCACAAGTTTGCTTCCTTGTATCTCATTTTTAGATTTCAATTCATATTCATAATTGATGTGCTTCGTTGTAATTTAGTACGACCACTACTATAACGAATGAATTTGGGTTTTCTGTAATTGTTTATTGCCTTTCCTCTGCACCAGCTATCAGCTGTGTAAGACCAATCTGTAGTTTCAGAATTCTACATATATTCTTTGTTACATTGGTTATTTTCTTACATATTTTTCTCTCCCGTTTATGTCGTGAGTTTTCCACTGGTTGGAACTTTACTTTATAAATGGCTAAATGTTTTTCTATCATCCCACCCCTTTTATAAAAATATGATACAGTTACGGGAACGAGCCTTAGATTTGCATCTATATATTATTTTTGCAACTGTAAGTTCTCTGTTATAAGATCAAACTGAGACAACACTTAATCTTTCCTAAAAGTCTTTTATATCT
The DNA here is from genome assembly GCA_009831015.1 of Picea engelmannii. Taxonomy (NCBI): domain Eukaryota; kingdom Viridiplantae; phylum Streptophyta; class Pinopsida; order Pinales; family Pinaceae; genus Picea; species Picea engelmannii. The sequence continues at coordinate 125,903 of ML821016.1, read as the reverse complement.
TTACTGTTCCCCCATGACAGTCCCTATACCAACTCAACCTAACGTCGAACCTATATTATTGAACCAAACACACATCACCCTAAACCTTTTCAACACTATCCTTAAAACAACAACTAACCGGGTCGAACTTGAACAATCATGGGCAGCCATTGAACGAGACATAAATATTCAGGAACAGTTCGAAGCCAGACAACCTCAACGAAGAAATCTCCCTTAGTTTCTTTCTCCGAAGGTTGACTCCCTCCCTTCTCCATATCCTAACCACTTTCGGATGCCTTGACACTGTACTTTTGAGCCTTAAGTACAGACTCAGGAACAACATCTTACTGGCACCGTTGCCAAGGACTGAAGTTACAAAATATTTTCCTTGGGAAAACGACAATTGTTTTTTGTTGAAAGTATTACCCTTTGATAGTGAACAAAGGGTGCCCACCTTTCAAGGCTTTTTATCTTTCACTTGGCGACAACACGAAGAAATAAACTGACATTCGGTCGAAGGAATACCAGACAAAACCCAGATGGTGAGCAGTTCACACCAGTTACTGATCCCGATTTTTTTTTAAAAGTGAGAGGCTCTTTTAAGAAAACCGCTGCAGTTTACCAACTTGAAATCCCGTCACTGAAGGCCGAGAATCCTTTCGAAGCCTCGACCTCGCTTATTCATTTCCTTGACGCTAAACATTCAATGCCAATCCGCTCTGAAATTAGGAGTGAAATTCATCCAACAGTCCCCTTGATACAGAGAGGAAAGAACCCTCTTGAAGGATCGTTGGCTTTTGAAACACCATCTTATCTTCAGTTAAATTTCCCGACTTCTCCAAATCCTGAAGAGTGTGTTACACACTCGTTTCTCACACCAGTCATTTTTCCTGACTCCGTCTCTTACAAGTCCGAGGAACCAACTCCCCGCGTTCCTTATCTTTCCTCCTCAGAGTCTCCTCTTAGAGAAGAAAATAAAGTTCCCCTTTTATTTTTTGAAAATCCTCTTTATAACTTTCCACAAACAACGATGGCGGCTACTGGAGGAGCAAGCAGAGGGTTTATAGGAGGAGGAGGAGGGTTTGGTGGAGGAGGAGGGGGAGGAGTCCCCCTAGGAGGAGGTGGAGAAGGAGGTCCTCTAGGAGAAGGCAGAGGCCAAGGGCCTCCCCCCCCTCCTAGAGTTTTCGCGAAAGTCGCAGACCGATACACTCCATTAGTATTGCCTGTCCCCCTACACGATCTTCCAGAAAACTACATAAAAAATTTACCGAAATTCACCGGGGAGGGAGATTTGACTGCGGCCAAACATATAAATTTTTTCGACCAATTCGCAGATGTCTTTGGTATCAAACACGAGGATGTCTATTCAAGACTACTTGTCCAAACTTTTGAAGGTCAGGTCTGAACTTGGTTTCGGATCCCACCCGCAGCCTCTATCCTATCATATGATGCTTTGGAAGATGCTTTCCTCAGGAAATGGGGAGAGTGAAAAGACCATCTCTATTATCTAACCGTATTTGGGTCTTTGAAGAAAAAGAACTCAGAAACAGTCATGGATTTCATCCAGAGATTCAATAAACTGTACAATAAAATCCCAGTTGAAGTCAAACCTTCTCCACCCACGACCAAAGTGACCTTCGCCGGAGCGTTTGAGCCAGATTTCGCGCTACTTCTGCGAGAGCGAAGGGGAGCCACCTTAAACCATATGCAGGATGATGCGATAGAGATAGAATCTAATATGATGGCTTTGGGTAAACTTACGGCTAGGGTAGAGACTGGAAACCGAGAGACCAAGCGCTATAGAGAACAAGTCGGCCCTTCAGGATCCAATAGATCCTCAGACGATAGGGTGGACGATATGGCTAGAGTGATTAAAGAGTTGTCAAATAAAGTAACCCGAATGGAAATCGAACAGGCCAAGGCTGACTCATATCCCAAAAAATATTTCAAGAGAAATCCAAACCCTCCTAATCAACAAAGACAAATAAAAAAGGAAGATCAAAAAATACAAGCTCCCTTGAAGAACGAAAATTTTATAGGAGCTAACGATTTTTAAGACTTTGAGGATTCAGATAATGATGTCACAAACTTTGGTGATGACTGTAGTCAACCATATCTGACTCGCGAAGACTACAAAAAGTCTCTAAATACGCCAGATCCATCAAATGAGAGTGAGGAGGGTGATCACACCGAGATTTGTGAATCTCAATCAGAAACTGAGATAATGATGGCTGATTTCCAACCAAAATACAACCTGAGATCTAGGAATAAGCCCGCCTCCATGACTCAACCCAAGAAAATCCTTCAAAGGGGCCAAGCTAGAAGGGTAAGCATTTAAGAGCCCGAGGTGGAAAAAGTTGAAGCTCAAACACAGGAGACTAAACCCGTAAATGAAGCTGCATCTTCAACTAAGACCATAAATGATAAAGTTGTCCAAACAAACAGGTCGGAAAGGAAGAATTTGGAAGTCACAACCAGAGAAACAGACAAGGTGAGAAGATCTTTTAGTTTTGAAAACGAGTTTAACAAAATTAAGATACCAATCCCTTTAGTGGAATTAGCAAAAAACCCTGTTTATCGCTAACAAATTACCAAAATGATAGGTGTCTCCGAACTAGAAAGCCATTCTGATGTTATAAACTTGGAAGATGATAGACCTAGCATCACTTTTGGTCCTCATTTTGAAGGGTCCAAAGACAACATCGCTCCCTTTTATATTACTCTGAACATACATGATCAATTGTTGCATAATTGTATGTTGGACTTCAGAGCTTCTCATAATGTTATGCCCAAGATTATAATGGAGAAGCTGGGTCTCCAGATCACAAGACCTTATGGGAATCTGTACTCTTTTGATTCGAGGAAAGTTAAATGCATGGGTATGATAAAGGATCTAGTAGTTACCCTGGCACAGGTCCCAGTCAAGAGTATCCTGATGGATGTGGTTATCGCAGACATTCCCCCTAAGTATGGCATGCTATTATCTAGGTCATGGGGAGCCAAGTTGGGGGGTTCTCTTCAGTTAGACATGACTTATGCCACAATCCCTGTGTTCAGTGGTCAGTTCACTCATTTATACAGAGAAACAAGATTAGCATATACGGTCAGTGATCCTCAAAACCCACACAACTTCCCTATCTACATTGCAGACCAAGACCTGGGAAATTGCATCTTGTCTTTTGATGATGGTCTGGATGGTTTCCTGGAGGAAATCGATATAAAGCAAGAAGAGTCGAATCCCATGATAGAAGAGCTGTGTAATGCTGGTGTTTGGAAAATGTACTTTGATGGTGCTTCGTCTTCTGAAGGGGTAGGTGCTGGAGTACTTCTTCTGGCACCTGAAGGTAAGTTCATTGTTCCTTTCTCCTATCATTTGTACTGGGACATAGACTACACTAATAACGTATGCGAGTATGAAGCATTGTTCTTAGGATTAGAAGATTCCAAAAAACTAAATATAAAAAACTTGGAGGTATGTGGCGATGCAGAATTAATAGTAAAACAAGTAAACCGACAGTACCTAGCCAGGCATCCCAGATTAAGAGCGTATAGAAATGGTGCTTGGGATCTCATGGAATTTTTTTTTTCATCCGTAAATATCCATTTTATCCCTTGTGCAGAAAATCTGCATGCTGATGCATTGGCAAAGGCAGCTTCAACCTTCTCTCCTCCCACGACCTTCAAGCTGAAATATCACATTGAAATCAGATACAAACCTTCCATACCAGACAATATTCGACATTGGCAAGTCTTTGAAGACGATAAATAGATTAAGAAGTTCCTTACAACAGTAGGCGAATTCTTAGAAACTCACGCTGACCAAGAAAACCAGAATGACTCCATGTGGATCATGGAAGAAGGAGAGGAACCTAAAATCTTCCGAGAAAAAATTGCGGATCATCGTATGCTGGTCCTTAAAAGCAATCAGATCCCCAAAGGATTGATTCCTTTGGAAATACTTTTTGATCAGAATGATGTACCTGTAAAGGACACTTTGCAGCCCCAACCAGAAGAAGTGGAGGATTGTAATTTAGGAACCAAAACAGAACCCCGGATGGTGAAGATATTGAAGTTCCTCCCTCCCAAAGTGAAAGATAAGTATAAAGACTTACTCAGACAATACAAAGATGTTTTCGCCTGGTCCTATGATGAACTGAAAACATATGACACTTCCATTATTGATCACAAGATACCTTTGAAGCCTAGGGTCAAACCGTTTAGGCAAAAGCTTAGGCAAATTAACCCCATTCTGTTACCCGTGATAGAAAAGGAAGTTAAAAAAATCTTGGACGCAAAAATTATCGTACCTCTGAGATACTCCGACTGGGCAGCTAACCTAGTCCCAGTAAGGAAAAAGACCGGGGAAATCAGACTGTGTGTGGATTTCTGAAACTTAAACAAGTCATCTCTTAAAGATAACTACCCACTGCCCAAGATGGACCACATTTTAGAAAAGATTGTTGGATCTAATCGAATGTCTATGATAGATGGTTTCTCTGGTTATAATCAGATCGCTATGAATGAACAAGACAGGGAAAAAACTGCGTTCACCACACCCCGGGGTACTTTCATGTATGATAAGATGTCGTTTAGTTTGATGAATGCAGGGGCCACTTTTTAGCGAGCTATGGACATCGCCTTTGTGGGAGAAAAAGACAAGTTCGTGGTTATTTACCTCGACGATCTGACGGTTTTTTCTAAAACTGACGAAGAACATCTGATGCATCTAAAACAAACTTTCGAAAAGTGTCGCAGGTTTGGCCTATCCCTGAACCCAAAGAAATCACATTTCGCTATGCGGGAAGGTAAGATTCTGGGCCATGTCATATCTAAGGAAGGAATCAAGATTGATCCTAAGAGGATTGAAGCAATAGATACTATCACTATCCCGAGAAATATAAAAGAAATTCAATCATTCTTAGGAAAGATAAATTTTCTACGAAGGTTCATTCCCAATTTCGTTGAGATAGTCAAACTGATTATAGGAATGCTGAAGAAGGACAGCGGGGTAAATTGGACCACCGAGGCTAGGGCATCGTTCGCTCATATTAAAATTTTTATAAGCGAGGCACCTGTGCTAGCAAGTCCGGATTATCTGAAGGATTTTCTCATCTTCTCTTTTGCTTCCGAACATACCATTGCCGCGGTACTCTTGCAGAAAATGAAGAGTGGTTTGAACAACCGATAGCATTTTTTAGCAAAAGTCTTAGAGATGCAGAACTAAAATATGACATAATGGAAAAACAAGCAAACGTGATGGTGAAAGCTTTGAAAGCATTTAGAACCTATGTGCTACATTAAAAAATAATCGCGTATGTACCTACCAGTTTTGTAAAAGACATATTGGTATAGCCGGACACTGATGGAAAAAGAGGGCGATGGCTCGCTAAAATACAAGAATTCGATCTGGAAGTCAAGATGACTAAATTGATAAAGGGGCAGGGTCTGGCCAAACTCTTGGCCGAGTCGAATCTTAGAGCTCTTTATATTAATTGCCTGCAAGGAGAAGACAGAGACGCACACCTGGACGAGCCGGATGACCAAATAGATCCAAGTAAGATCGAGGAAAAGTTCATATCGTTAGGTTGGTATAAAGACATAGTGTTCTACTTGTTAAAACTGAAATGCCCAGACAGACTATCACCAGCCAAATGTAGAACTTTAAAACTCCATGCTGTGAAATATTGCATTGCTGAAAATCAGCTATACTGGAAGGATCCACTCGGGTTCCTGCTTGTCTGTCTGGTTGAGTCAGAAACTCCATGGGTTATAGAGGAATTTCATGAAGGGGTCTGCGAAGGACACCATGCATGGAGAGCTACAACCTATAAGATTTTGAGAGCCGGATACTATTGGCCGAAACTATTTTCATACGTGAACGCCAAAGTACGCGCGTGTAACCCTTGTCAAATATTCGTTGGTAAACAGAAACTCCCTGCACTACCACTCGTTCCAGTCAAAGCTGAAGCTCCATTTCAACAATGGGGTCTAGACTTCATAGGGGAAATTAATCCTCATTCCAGTTCTCAGTATAAATGGATCCTAACAGCTACGGATTATTTTACTAAGTGGGTGGAAGCCATTCCAACCAAAAGGGCAATAGACTCAGTGGTGATCGATTTCTTGGAAGATAACATCTTGGCAAGATTTGGGTGTCCCTGAAAGATAGTCACCGATAACGCCCAGGCTTTCAAATCTATGGCTATGATCAGCTTCTGTCAGAAGTATAATATCGTTCTCGGCCCTTCTACTGCATATTACCCCCAGGGGAACGGATTCGCCGAATCATCTAACAAGAGCCTGGTGAACATAATCAAGAAAGTGCTGGATGAAAATAAAAGGTCTTGGCATGTGCACTTGATATACGCATTATGGGCGAACCGCATCAGCACTAAAAGGTCTATCGGCATTTCGCTGTTTCAAATGGTCTATGGGATAGAGGCGGTACTACCTATAAACCTGGCACTGCCAGTGATGAATCTATGGCAGGATCAAAATGAAGAACCCAATCATGTAACCAAGAGAATTAACCAGCTAATCGAGGTTCAACAACACAGAGTTGAAGTCGATGAAAAAATGCAGAAGTACCAGGATGAAATGAAAGCATTGTTTGATCTCAAGGCAAAAGACAGGGAATTCCTTCCAGGTGACTTAGTACTAAGATGGGATGCCAGAAAAGAGGAAGCTGCGAAGCATGGTAAATTTTACCACCTATGGTATGGGCCATTTAGGGTCTCGGCTCCAGAAGAAAAAAATCCTTTATGCTAGAAAACATCGACGGAGAATTCCTCAGCGCCCCTGTCAATGGGCGATATCTGAAACATTACATGACATAACAGTTGCCATTATAAAAAAAATAAAAAATAAAAATAAAAATAAATAAATAAATATATATATATATATATATATAAAATAAAGTTTGTGTACATACATGCATTTTTTACCTTTTGGACTTTCTGTTTTCTTCTGTTCATAATTTTTAGACATATTTCGAATAAAGCTCGTGTTTGCTTTTTTCAGCTGCTTGTAAAGCTAGCAGGAAGAGTAATTCGCAAAGCGGTGTCAGAAATAAATCGGCATGAAACAGGTGATATCTAAAATTATCTTCATAATGCACAAAGAAAGTGAAAAGAAAAGGTAAAGGTGAGCTTTCTCAATACACATGTTATAAAATACTGTTAAAGTAAACCAAGGTAACGTCATTCAATCTACAATATCGACTAAAATGTTAGATAACAAGATTATTGCGTGGTTTAGTAACCTTTGATTTGAAATGGTTTGAATGATACACTAAAACTAAGAACAGTCAGTCAAGAGTAACCGACCCCATATACATCTACAAGAGCCAGTCTCGAACTGTTTTGACCTTATGTATTTTTTATCAATAAATCGCTGCCCTGTATCCTGCCTGTTTTCGGGTCTGACTTTTGACAAGCTGCCATATTTTCATTTCATTACGAAGGGATAAAGTTTTTTTGTTTTAAACCTCGTAGGTTTCAAAACAGATCTTGATAGGAAAGCGAGTCTTCATAACTACTTGATCTCCTGCTAAGAGAAGGAACGTTTAGAGCGATCCTAACTTTCCTAGGTTTTTCAACAACATCAGAAGAATCAAAGCTTGCTCAAACAGGATGCCCCTTAAAAATTTACTTTCCATTTCTCCCTAAGAACGAAGGTGTTGTGAGGGTCAAGGGAATCTTGGTACCGAGTAATCAAAGTAAGTTGACAGACCTCTGATGCAAAATATTACACATATGTCAGCCCTGATACAAACTGATTGCCCCCATCTTCGTGCTCAAAAAATAAAATTATAAGACAGGTGGTGAAAGGAAATTCAGAAATGATTTCCCCCACCTAGTCTAGGAAGACGATGAAAGGAAATTCATAAATGATTGCCCTCATCTTAGCATTGAAATGCATAAATATTTTCCGAAGTGGTGAAAAGAAATTCAGTAAAAGGGGACAAATAACTTCATCGGGGTATTGAACAGGCTCGCTGGCAGTGAAGCAATGTCTGAGATATCTGTAAGGATTTTATACATGAATATCGTTCTACTCTGGTAACCAATTATTTCTAAAAACCTGATCCACATCCCAAATTCAAACGGGACTCCCTGATTAAAAATATATAATTTCATTCTTTTGATGCAAGACGAGAGTCACCAGATCTGTTGAGTCTCCTAGGGTCATTTCGAGTGTCTTAAAACATACCCAAAGTTGGTAGTGGGAAAGGGAAAATTTTGAAAGGGACTACAACTGTGTTTGAAAAGAGTATCTGATTTTGAAAAAACTTCTCGAGGTAAAGAACAGAGTCTTTCCCCCCCTCTTCGATCCTTTTTCCTTGGATTTTTTTCGCCTGATTGAGCTTTGACTCCATTTACCCAATATTGGCACGTGGTCTACTGTTCTTCCCGCCTCACAGGAAGGTGGGATCCCTAGTTGGAGCCTATGTTGGAGCCGCCTTTGTTTTTGGCCTGTCACAATTTTCAATTCGATACTTGAAATCTAAAGTTGATTTTATTTTCTCCTTCCGAGATGATGAGACCTCTGAAAACCTGGTCGCGTGAGCAACAATACTTCTCTACTCACGAAACGAGTCCACTTTCATAATAACATTCACCCCTTTTTTGTTTACTTCAGGATCTCGCAAGTCGGGTATTTTAATCCATGAGTTCACACTTCCCGAGTGACGAAACGACGAAGTCGTTTTAAATTTTCACTCTAAGAAATAATCAGGGTAAAGTCTTTTAACTCGTGATTAGATGTCGTCAGAGTTTCGCGCCTCCGCGTCTGTCGAACCAAAAATTTCATTTTTACAACCCCGAGAGCCGAGGACACGAGGCCCTTTCGGGATAACCCTGGTCAAGGATCAAAGGCAAAAAATCTAACCGTGGTTAAAATCCGTTCTCGGTGTTTCGCCACTCGACACTATCTTTTCGAAAGTTACGGCATCTAAAACCCTGACTCACGAAGTCGTGATGTAATTATAGCATGATTAATTAATCGCCTAATCCAAGTTTTTCTTACTCTTAATTGAGTCTTAATTATCGCCATCTCGCGGTTTCGCGACTCGGCATACTAGTCTCCCAAAAAATTATCTTCGAAGTTCCGAGTCGCGATATGGCGAGTAAAACGATTATAAAATTAATTATGCCTTAAATCGCGATTACCTTTAATTAAACCGAAGTCGGTCCTCGCGATCTCGTGAGTTGGAGATTCAAAATTTTAAAAGAAAATCCACGATGTAGCGAATGGCGAGAAATTGATTAACATTGGTAAGATTTGATAATTTAAGATAAAGTAAGATATATCCCGCGCCTCGAGGCTTGCACGTTTCCCGAGGTAGCCATTTTCTCTCCATACTTCGACCGACTGTCAAACTGCCAGAAATTGATGACATTTATGGAGAAGTAGGGTAAATCCATGCATATAAGATCGGATTTTATGCAATAAATTTGTTTCTAATTACAATTTAACAGGCTTATTTCGAAAAGTACCGAATTTTCAAATATATATAAGAGGTTCATTTTATTATAATGAACACATTTTCATAAACACGCAGAGCTCATTCCTGTCAACAGACCGCAAGTCGCGGAACTCAACATGGTGATAAACTCTTGCGACTATGAGACCTCTAGATGGCCCCAAATATATGAGACAAACCCATAATTTTCCACCACCTACCAAATGTTAGGCGCAAACATAGTTGTCACTAATTTCCATCTTCGAGATGGGTTGTTGTGATGTATGGGCCATATCTACGTTCCATCAGGTGAGCGAGCAAACCTGATCTGGGAAGCCCACTACAGCCAGGTGGCAGGAAATTTGGTGTCAAAAAGACAATGGAAATGCTATAGAAACATTTCTACTAGCTGAAACTTCGACAGAAGGTCAACAAGTATATCAGGTCCTATACTGCCTGTGCTATTGCCAAAACGACACTAAGAAACAGGGCCTGTAAACCCATTTTCCTACTCCTAACATGCCATGGTAATCCATCTCCATGGAATACATGTCGAACCTCTCATCCACCAAGTGGAGAAATTACTGTGTTTTTGTGGTTGTTGATCTCTTTTATAAGATGGTGATTTTGGCCACCTGCAAGAAGAGAATCAGAGAAGAGGCCACTATCAAGCTCTTCTTTGAATGAGTATGGGTACATTTTGGAATCCCACAAACCATTGTCTCAGATCATGACAGTCGATTTCGCAGCACATTCTGGTCGAGCCTCTGGTCACTGCTAAACACCAAGCTCAACAAATCCATGGGCTTCCACCCCCAGACAAATGGCTAAACCAAGGTCATAAATCGGATTATCGTGCATATCCTACACATATATAATTACAAGCTCCCTCACACATGGGATGAAATTCTTCCCTATTTCCAGCATAGCTACAACCAAGCCCTACATAGATCAACTGGCCACAACCCCTTTCAGGTGGGGTTGGGATTCCAACCATTGGGTCCCATAGATGTTGCACTACCCCTTATGGTCACCTCAGTCAACTCATCTCATGCTCCAACTGAAGATGACAAAGCCACCCTGTTCATTGAGAATATCCATCACATCCACCAATAGGTTCAATATATCCTACATAAGTCCAATGAAAAGTACAAGCAACACCATGATCAACACCGAGTGCCACATAAGTTTTAGGTGGGTGACAAAGTTTGGTTGCATTTGTAGAAAGAAGTCCTTATTGGACCCCATCAAAATATTCACACACTCCATTATGGATCATACACCATCACCAAGGTTGTGGATGATAATGCTTTTGAGCTCACCATTCATTGTTTCCTTCGCCTGCACCCAATGTTCAACGTGGATCTCCTTCAACCTTATTTCCCACCATTATTGGACACCTCAGAGATAGCAGAACAACTGAAAGCAATAGATCTCAAACCCAACTTCATAAAATAACAATCCAGTGATCATATTGTGGACAAAGAGGTCAACGACACTCGCCAACAAAGGATCAAACTTTATCGAGTTGTCAAAGCAGGGCAACTCCTGCACCAAGGCAAGTGGCTTACTCGAGGCCAAATTCAACATAAATTTCCTCATATAATAGGGGCTCTCAATGAAGTGGAGACCATTTCTTCCTAAGGGGGGAGGATTGATCCAGATGGATTTCAGTGGCCTCTCACCTATTCCAATTGGCTCATTTTATCATTTTTCCAGTTCGACAGTTTTTTCCTAGTTTTCGGGTCCCTGACTTCTGGGGCCATTTTTAGGCCCTAAACAACATTTTTAGGGCTCACCATAATTAAGTTGTGTACGGATTTCCATAGAAAACACGTGTATTCCTTGGATAGACCTTTCCAACGGGCTATCGTGTGCATAAAACATAGATCATATGCAAAAGTTCTGACCCCAGGAAGTTGATGTACTAACTTACGCAAATGGGACCCACATGAATTTTGGCGCTTCATCTCCTAGGGTTAGGTTTTTGGATGTCTAGGGTTTTTGACATTCCTATTTATTGTAAAAGGGCCTTGAGAGCCTCATTGTAATCATCTTCCGATGAATGAGCGCAGCCGTCACATCTCTTCTCAGAGATAAGCTACCACCATTCTAGCAAGCTCGTTTTCCGCTGCATTTTATAGTTTTAGCTTATTTCCTTATTGAATATAAACCAATTTTACTCTATATTTGTTATTCTGTGTTAAGCATCTTTTGATAATAATATGTATTCATTTTGTTCTTCTCATAAAATCTAGATCATCGAATCTTGAAAATCCATTGATGGTCTTGATGAATAATATAAAAAAGAATTATGATATGAATGAAACCCTTCATTTTGAATTTTTTCAATGCAGTTGTCAGGGACTTCATTCTCCCGAATCTTTGGTGCTTCTTGTTTCTTTTTGAAATTAAAAAAAGGTGACCCATTCTTAAAATAAGCAACAATTTTCTTGAATATTCTTCTCAAAACTTTGAGCCATGGAGATTTTTGGTTCCTCAAATATATTGAAAATAAATTGTTCCCCAATATGGTCACCAAAAATGTTGATGCTTGAATCGGTCATGACCGAAATGACGACCTCATGAGGACATTAGTCCCCCTTCATTTTTTGAGAGGTGGTTCTCCTCTTTGGATAAAATATATATCTTTGAATATCTTGGATTAGGGGGAGTGCTAGGAAGAAAACCCCAAATATTTAATTCTTGGATTTATGTGAAAATGGTTTTTCAATAACCAAATATGATCTTTATGTGCAACACAAGTCTTTTAATAAGAAAATATTGGAGGGCTTCAACATCAGAATTAAATTGTGATCAACATCACACACAATCTTCTTAATAATATATAAATACATCCATATATTCTTCATAGGAGAGAATGATTTGATCATCTCAAATAATTTTAACATAGTACTCCAATCAAGATCAAAACATAATTTGATTCGTCAACCTCAAATACCTCATACTTAAAACTAAAGTTACAAGATACCGTCAAGATCAACCCTGAAGAAATTATTTGTGGAGTTTTATTCATGAAATATGTTCTTCATTACAAAATATTTGAAAACCATGTATGTGGCTGCAAATAATCCATGATCATATAAGAAAATATCTTAGAAGAATATAATAAGAAAACTCAACAACTCATTCGTGTGCCCAACTTTGAGATTCAAGCATAAAGCTATGAGAAGTAGTGTAGAAGAATATAAATAATGGAGAAGATGGAGATTTATTTATTTTAATCAAAAACTTGATTGTGTATCCATGGTTGTATATTCTTCTTCCTTTGATATTTTGCCCTGCCCCTTTGACAATACTGATTCTTGGACCCTTTGATGAAGCCTCTCTTCTCTTTTTAAGAAGAGATTTTATAACTACTTGAGTTGTTAGGGTTTCTCCCTTCTAGAAATTCTCGTACAAGTTTCTTCTTGTAAATTTTCCTTTAATTAATGCCTCATTAATTCGTCACTAATGAATTCACATCGTTAATACAATTATATTGAAAGTGGGCCCCTCTCCCTTTTTTAATAAAAGTTTTATTTTTTGAAATTTAATTAATTTCCCTTTAAAAGAGGATGAATGTGTTTTAATTATTTGGTAATGATAATAAATTTTTTATCCATGGAAATAATTTCAGATGTTGTCTTCATCATATTATATTTCCAACGATATAAAATTTTCCAAATCCGTCGCCTGTATCTCAAGATATGAGCTCGTGAAGTTAAGTTGTCACGCATGCCCATTAAAAATGCATCTGACTGATATTTTATGTTCTGAGAAACATGTATCAACTTTTAGAACTTGAAACCTATACCACCATATCACACGTGGAAATATCTTTCCAACGGTATAAAGTTTGTTTCAAATAGAAGTCGGGAGCTCAAGATATAGCCTTTGCAAGATTGTGACTCAACCATTGTCGATCAAGTTTGATTGGTAAATGTGGAGCTTGATTTAATTTTGACCTCTATTGAATTTCAAATTTTCTTCATTATTCTTATCCCATATGTACAGGAATAAAAGAGTCTTAATGGTATATAATTTTAAGTGTAATATACACTTGACAATAAATAAAGAAGAGAAGCGACTAATAACTATGGAGCTTGGAGGATTTGACCCTTGGAAAATTGTTGAATATAATAATAATTTTGCATGCCCAGTCAACCACCAATATGCCCAGTCAACAATGATGAGTTACCCAACCAATTTTTTCCACATGCCATCACTCGGTAGGCCAACAATCTTCCAATAATAATCTGCCATGTCATTCAATAAAACAACACCATGTGTAAATTTTTTTATGTTGCCACATGTCTCCATTAATTAGTTGCCATGTGGAACCATCCATTTAACTGCCATGTGGATATATCTCATTGGTTAATAAAGTTCCATGTGTCACTTGGAGATGTTCCTCATAGAACTTAGGATAGGAAAAATATTACTAAAATACTATGGTGAGTTTGAGGGGTTATGTGAATGCGGAGGTAAGTGAGAATCTTAGAAATCACCGCGAACCCTCAGTAAGACATAGTAACAAATAAGTGTGAAAATTTATAAGTGTTAACTAAAATGGATAGGAGAGGACAATCGGTTGGATGGACTTGCACCTGATATATGAAAGAAATATTATATCACCAACCCGTGAACCCGTGGTAACTCATATATTTGGCTAAGTTTTGGAGGAGTTACATAGTAAAGAGTAGTAAAAAGAGTTGTGTGCATTATAAAGGTGGCAGAAGTCAAAGTGCATTGTGAGCATAATGGAGATAAAACATACTCTTTGGAAATATCACCAACCCGCAAACCCGCGGTAAACCTTAGTAAATAAGACTAAGGATAGAAAGTATATAATGGGGTCACGTGAAATATGGAAAATATGAAAAATGAAAAGAAATATATGGGAAATAAAGAAATTACATGAAATTTGGGAAAGGAAAAAAGGGAAAATGAAAGAAATGAAAAAACAGGATAATGAAAATGGAAAGGAAAATAAAAATAAATGGGAAAACAAAGGAAAAGGGAAATGAATGTGAGCGTGAAAAGGAATACAGAAAAATGGCTAAGTGTGGAAAATGGTAAGGGGAATATGAAAGTAATGAGAAAATGAGAAAAATGAGTAAGTATAAAATGAGAGAATGAATAGAAGTGAAGGAAAAAGAGAGGAGAGAACATGTCACTTAGAACATTTTTCATATTTCTTCTTGCAATACCTCCATTGGATTTCTGGATAGAAGTATGCATATCTTGGGCATGGAGACTCGGATTTTGATTCTGTGAAATGCATGGAGAAGATGATACCGAGGTATACATCATGGAATTACAATATTTCAAAGAAAATTTTCTTTTGGTACCACATTTTATGGGTTCAAGACCAAGAAAAAATAGGTGACCAAATTTTGGTCAACACTAGGCTCCCAGCTTGTGATAATCTAGGAAGGTTACTCTCCTTCCCCTCTGACACAGTAAAAACTACCCACCTCCCACTGAGCTCAAGGTATCTATAGGTTTATAAGGTGTTTTATCAATTGGATTTCCTCTGCACAAGGGAGTCCCTTCTCTGCTAAAAAATCCCTCAACGATCTCCCCTTACCAGTGTTGGTTTTTGTCCAGTAAGCACCAAGCTATAGCCCACTATTGCTCCAAAATTAGTTCCTTAAAATAATACACCTTTGGAACATAGCCTGCAGATGCAATTCCCGATGTCCAAATATTGTTTAAATTATTTTTTGGGGGTGGTAATGTAGAATAATAACTTTATGTCTCTGACCATTGAAATATTTGGTCTTCTCATCCCAAAAGGTTGATAGTATCTCCACATAACTGTTCCTTTCTTCGAGCTGTCATACTTAACCAAGGTGATGGAATTAATGAAAATCGTTCTCAAATTGGTATTATTGAAATACACTTGTTTTGTTTAACATGTTTCGGGGCTCTTAACACAAGTATTTTTAATGATAATTAGTATTAAAATTAATGGGAAGTTGTCTCGAGAAGCTTGTCATTAATAATGGTATTAATACTTATATAAGTGGTAGTCATTTCCAGAAACTGTAATTTAATGCACATTGGAAAATGTGACAAGACAAGATGTAAAGAATCACAGGGTGGAAAATGATTGGGGTAGAGGATAGGAGTGATAGTGTTTGATTGGGGTAAGCATGTATCAGGACAGGGGGATGATTGGACGTTGAGATTATAGAAGGAACATGATGAGTAGAATAATAAACGATTGGGAAAATGGACAATCATAAAATTAGATGATCGATATAGTGGGAGAATCAAGATAGTGCTCGACACCCTAAGTGAACATCCACTTCAAAAAATTCTAAGTATAGGTGTGTTGGATGTATGGGATGACCCAGGTGTTGAGCACTCAACACACCCTAAAATTATTTGTGAATTTTTCTCTTTTGGGTACCACTTTTCCATTCCTTATTGGATTCAGTTGTGTAGAGATCAATGGGTTTATATATATATATATCATCGATCACATGTATTTTGATCTGAAGTCTGTTGAACAATTTGACATTTTTCTCTAATTAAACGTGGCATTAGACTAAGTTGCACATAGCTTAATTTTTTTTATATAAAGAGCCACACACCGATTGGTGATCCTAGTCTGCAAAAACAAGTTCTTAAAAACAATCATTGATCACCGATCTACCATCAGCATCGACAAATTGGAAAAAGGGGTGCTACAATCAATGATTTCATCCTGTGAAAAGTTTTCCAAAAATCATCGATGTACCATCGACTTTGGCGAAATCTGAAAGATATACCATCAACATAGCAACAACAATATTCGATCGTCGATATATCATCGACATTGGAAAAATGAGAGAAACAACACGCCAAAACACATATGTCTAAGAAAAATCACCGACGCCGAAAAGTAACGTTCTCATGCCAAAAAGGTCACATCAACCGTCACGTGTTTTTACCTCATGGATAGTCCGTATTGCTCAGTCATCTCCCACATCATATTTTGTTATTTCCCATGTCATGTCTCTACTTTCACGATTTCTTTTCCACGTTGGCACTTTACATCGATTTCGATCAACATCAAAAAATTTTCCTAGGGGGACCAACGAAACAACGTTAAAGACAATATGTCAACACCGATGCACTCATCAACTACCGACAGATCGCTAGAACACTGAAGTTTTTATTTTTATTTTGAATCTTTATCCACCGATGACCTTGGTTGATCTACGATCCTGCTTATCCCCAATATCGATCATACTAGGTCCGTTGGAGTGAGAAAAAATTCTTGGATAATTTGAGGAGGCATATTTAGCTATGTAAAGGATAGGAATTGCGATTTATTAGACAAGTAAGAACTTCATGAAACCGATACCATGACGTCGTGTGCCAACCAACTTTCAAAATTTGAATTCACCGATGAGATTTAAAATAACACGCTCCTGCGGCGCCAACCTGTGTTGCATTTAATCCTAAGCATGGTGTGGATTATGTTATAGATTGTATAGATCATATCTGTACTCTAGAATTTAAGACTCGATGTGACAAGGTAAGTATGTTTTAAATTTATGAGATTTATGCCCAAGCATGGTGTTCCATTCACAAATTGCTGATCTCCCGAGAAGATGAAGGGGCAAGAGAGAGCATCGAAGAGGTAACATGTCACTATGCCACTTCAATTACCAGTAAGCCTAGGTTATTTCCTACGAGGAAGAGGTAAGCATGGTATTTATTGATTACATTTGATATTTCATCGAATAACACTTGTCACAGTTGGCTTGCAACTTATTATTCTGTTTTTGTGTAGGAAGATGCCTCTAAGAAATTCGATGACCACACGCTCACCAAGAATGCCCAAGATGAAAGAATTGGAGATCAATGAAAGGTCGACACCGGTTTCTGCAAGAGAACTTGGTTTCATTTAAAAAAGGAGTCGATCATCTGAAATTCCACTAAGAAATAGTTCACCCAGCCTCTAGCGTTTAGGGAAACAGAGGTGAGCACCGGACCTAAAGTAATTCTCCTCCATTGGGGAGATATTTTTAACAAAATTGTGTTGGAAGATTACCCAGATTTTACACCTCACAATGACCCGGACATCAGGATATTGGATGACTAGGTTTTCCCAAACATTATGTTATCATATTTGCATATGGCGGCCTATCGGACCCTAGTTCTTCCCTACATCGAAACCCTTGGATGGATAATTAACCACAACAACACAATGAAATGCACAGTGAATAATGAGGAGGGAGAATGTGTTGGTGTCTTTCTTCGAGTAGAGGTACAAAAATACTACAAACTCAGAGATCCAGAGGAGAGAATAAATACCGAATTTGTGGTCAGGTTTTATGAGTTCCATGACACCAACATGTTACTAGCCTCATGGTGGAAAGAAGATAAAAATTTCACAAACATGAGAAATGATTGGTACAACAGGGTAAACCTCATAGAGCCTTATATTTATTTAATGGATTTAATATGCCGATTGTATGGGGAAAAAGATTGTTCAAAGTTTTCAGAGGCATGGATTCCCTTAGCATACACTGTGGAAATCTCTAGGAGTTGTTTTAATTGGGGAGCCATCATCTCCATACAACTGAGTATCAACATCCTATAGGCCCAGACACCAAAGGATGGAGAAACATCATTTTTCCACATGGCATCATACATGTTGGAAGTAATCTGTGCAAGAAACGTTTTCGCAGGTATGAATTTAAGCTAGCATGTTGTTGAGTTGCCCATTCATGTTTATTTAAACATTTTGTGGGAAAATGGGTATAAAAATATTTACGCCATGATATGTGATGATTTCATAGCCCGAGTGCACTTAATTATATTTAGAAAAGAATTTCTAAGGCTTTCGATGAAAACCAAAAAGATGATATCCAGGGTTGGCCACTGGTATATTGAAGAAACAAGTACTTATATCATTGTGTTTGGGGCTACTGGCACACCACACCTACTCCTCATTCATGTCTCAGACAATCTTATTTTGGGAGAAATTTGTTACCAGACCATTCTATAGGAATATAATTCCTCTTTGGTAAAGGACAAGAAGATGACTTTCATACCCTATGGTTTTCATATCAGGTTTTACATGGTAAAAGATACTGCACAAGAAAAAAAAGAGGGATTGAGTCAGCTTGAGTATCGGTTCCCCATAGGCCATTTTCACAAGAATGATACAAAAGGCTTGGTACTCCGACATTCATCATAGGTTCCCTCATGTTGGCCATATGCTCATGATAGTTTCGAAGATGAGATCTTTACCGAGGGTGCCCAATACTAGAAGAACATCTCTCCACGTCAATCAACCAGCCAGCCAACCCACGTTAGCACACACATTCAATGAAGAGAGGCACAACTCTCATTTCAAAATTTGAAATTTGAATGTAATTAATGTTGTAGGTTTTTGAGCCATGGAGCCATGCCTTTACGCAGGCATTAGAGTAGATAGCCTTGAATGTTTTGTAAGGCTGAGATCTAGATCCGATTCTGGACTAGACAGCCCATTCAATGTAATTGAATAGGGTAGGTAGATTGGAGGGAAGAGCTCAAAGAGCCCCCTCATGTAAAATATCAGGAGATCTTCTTTGTATTATCAGAGTAGTATGCAGAGAGAGTTGAGAAGAGAGCTAGTAGAGTATGCAAAGAGAGTTGAGAAGGAGCCGAGACTCTGTTGAAGTTCGTGCTCAGAACACCTTTGTAAAGAGGCATTTTTATTAATACAAACCAGAGAAATTTTTCCTGCATATTGTCTGTGTTGAATGAATGTCTTTGAGTGTTCTTTATATGCTGTAGATGTATGTTGTAGGTATGAATTTGCAGGGGTTGTTTGATTTCAGGGTTAGAGGTCTTTGAGGCTTCACACTAGGAGGGTGTAATAGAACGTTGCGGGTTCTGATAGCCGTGCATAGAGAGTGCATTTTTGAATTCTGTGGGTTAAGAAAAAGGCATGCCAAGAGGGAACAATAGATGAAATCATTAGCTCAAAGGAGGATCTCAAGGTTGATGAATACCTTGGAGGCAAGACTATGTATAGGAAGACACAGTAAGGAGATAGAATCTCAGAGGAGTTTTGTAAGGCTCTTCCATGAGAGCATTGAGCACAGGCACAGAGTGTTGAGGAAGAACTCTGCTGTGAGTTTGAAAGAAGTCAGAATCACTGAGGATTCTGGATAATTTGCCAGGAGGGAATTGAGTAAGTGCCAGAGTGCACAGAGAGAACTCTTTGAGTTCTAGAATTGGAGAAGAGTCCAAGGAGAAGGATATTCACAGGGTTGTTGAACACCTTGAAGACTTAGCAATAAGTTGCTTGAGAAAGGATAGCCAGGAGGGCATCAAATTATCCATCTGAAGGAGAAAGAAAAAATAATGAGTTCCTTAGAAGTTGAAGCTATAGGAAAGGTCAAAAGAGATAGCACCTTCGTGCGTGCAAATACTTTGCAAGGAGTGCAGAAGTCAAAGAATCCTCTGAGGATTCGAAAGGAGAAGCTCAGGAGGAAAAGTTCCTTTATGCACAGGTCATAACAACAAGAATCATAGAGGGAGGGGAACTCTTTAGAGAGTTTAGAGTCCCGAAAGCTCAGGAGGAACAACATCGTTGAGAACGTGGGTGAGACTCAAAGTTGAAGAGCTCGTAGAAGCAAGGCAAAGGTCGATGCCTTTAGCACTTGGAAAATCTTCCAAGTATCGGAAGAAAGCACCTGTTCAAAAGGAGGCACAACAACCATTGGATCAGGCTGAGGAAGAGATCTAGAACATTGGTTTTCCACATTCGGGGAGTAGCAGGAGAGTGCATAGAGTGGGAGAGATCGTGAGCCATCAGATCTTGCTCAAAATCGCCAACATCCGTTAGATCTGTCAGGAGTTGCATGAGAGTTAAGCCTTCATGAATAGAGGCGAAAGTCCCGAAGGAGGAGATGGTATCGGGATTTTGGACTTTGGGATTTCAGAGGTCTTGTTGGTGAAGGTCCGGATGCTCCACGGCGAAAGTCCCGAAGTCTCGAAAAGATCACAGCCATCCATTCGTTGGGAAATTTGGCAAAGATCGAGGAACCCATCAGTATTCCGTCTACTAGGGATTCAAGTTGATAGAGGATTTGTGTCACAGGTGGTCACAAGTCCCGAAATCATGAAAAAATGGGGACCATCCACCTGAAGGAGGACATGTGGCAGTAATCCAGGATTTTGAGAGATTTTCCAAAAGGAGGCCATTTCGGCAAATCAGAAATCGGGAATTCGGGAGTCCTGTTGACAAGAGGTCGGGCTCTCGTATTGGTAAACCCCGAAATAATACTGTGGTCTTATGAGGAGTGGTCACATGGACTAGGGGCATAGCCAGAGGGGATAATGCAAGGAAATCCTTTTCGGAAAATCGACATTTCAGAGATCGAAAGGTCGTAGAGTCAAGGACTTAAGAGATCGGGACACTGAGGGTTCTGAAACCCAAAATTCCATGTCAGGAAAAAGTTCATGGTCTTGTACAGTGACTGTGGGGAAAGAGACAGACCTTTGGATCATGAAATTGAGATTCTAGTGAGGAATCAAAGAGCCGCTTCAGCTCGAGGAGGCGAGTGAATGATCCTATGAGCGGACTTCAGCCCGAGGGTCAGAAGGGGTCTATGACATCAAGTGGTATCAGAGAGAGAACTCTATTTGTATATTTCAGGCAGGGAGAAGGCAAGGGAAGACAGAGCACTGGAGACTCTGTGATGATTGTTTGCAGGTAGACAACAATCAAGAAGATAGTCAAGAGGACTGTAGGAGAAGATGAAACACTCAAGGGTGTAGAGTAACAACAGTAGGTTTTGCCAGGAGGATAGATAGATACAACAAGATGGCCACTGAAGGCCGTAGATATGCTGGAAGGAAAGACCCAGAGCTGATGAGAAGATCTGAAATAGATGAAGAGCTCACTGATATAAGGGAAAAAATGGAAAAGCTTGCATTTCAGATGCAATAGAATGCTAAGTCGAGATGGGTATATGAATGGCCCATGAGGAAGCTGAAGGTAAAGTGGCCAGTCAAGGAGTTGATGGATAGAGGAGAGCATAGGTTGTTAAGAGGATGGTTGAGGCATGATGAAAACCTCAACGGACTTGAGGAGATGGTTCAGGTATGTGAACCAAATATTGGGAGAAACCTCGATAGTGAGGATGAATTGGGATCAGCTGAAGATCTCAAGGATTGTCAAGAAGACAGTCAGGAAATTCCCAATTGCTAGGAGGGAAAAGAGTTGAGGTCGTTGCGGGATCTCACAGACTGTCATGAGGACAGCCGGGGAATTTCGCATTGCCAGGAGGGCAATGAAACGAGGTCACTGCGGGATCTCATAGACTTCCAGGAGGGCAGCAGGAAAATCCCAATTTGCCAGGTGGGCATGGGAGCAAAAATGGGACTGTTTGAGAGTCTCATGAACTTAGAGGTGAGTTTAGATCAGCCCAAGGAGATGATATAGTAGATGAGATCCGAGATGGATTTCGATCAGCAGATGCAGCTGATAGAGAAGGAAGATCATAGGAATCTTCTAATGATTGGAGGAATTCAGATATTCCTTCCACATAGCCCAGTTGAGGCAAGGATTTGTGTTGCTGATGGAAAAGAGACAATAGTAGAAAGATAGCCAGCTATGAATGTCAAAGAAGAATTGGAGAAGGTGTTAGAAGATTCCCAAGCAGGGGAAGAAGATGATCATTCTGAGGAGTGGCTCAATAGTTTCGGCTAGGAAGCTAAAAAGACAGCAGCGTTGGAGCTTGCAGAAGCAACAGAAGAAGAGGCAGACGACATGAGATTTGTTGATCCGTGTGAACAGATTGAAGCCCTGGAGAGAAGGGTGATAGTGTAGGGCATGCACATCCAACAAGTGAGGTTGGAAGTAGATGAAGGAGATGACATGGGATATCATGATGATCTGCCCATCTGTAGAAAGAAAATGCAGCTGAGGAGACTGCATGAACAGAGCCAGACACTGGAGCAGCTGGATGAATCGATCGAGAAGATCAAAAGGCTGATTATAGAGTCAACAGAGACTGCTAGCAAGGAGAGGCTGGGAAGAAAAGAAGTAGCAGCAGCGCAGCAGCAACGACAGAGAGATGGAGCAGATGAATAGCTCTATAAATTTGTTTGGGATCCAGGAGGATTTCAACAGCTGATATGGGAAGCTCATGAGTAGGATCTCATGAATTTTGCAGCTGAGGAGTATGATGCAAGAGCATATCTCCACGTCAATCAGCCAACCAACCAACCCACGTCAGGGCACACATTCAATGAAGAGAGGCGCAACTCTCATTTCAAAATTTGAAATTTGAATGTAATTAATGTTGTAGGTTGTTGAGCCATGGAGCCGTGCCTTTGCGCAGGCATTAGAGTAGATAGCCTTGAATGTTTTGTAAGGATGAGATCTAGATCTGATTTTGGACTAGACAACCCATTCAATTTAATTGAATAGGGTAGGTAGATTGGAGGGAAGAGCTCAAAGAGCCCCCTCATGTAAAAGATCGGGAGATCTTCTTTGTATTATCAGAGTAGTATGCAGAGAGAGTTGAGAAGAGAGCTAGTAGAGTATGTAGAGAGAGTTGAGAAGGAGCTGAGACTCTATTGAAGTTTGTGCTCATAACACCTTTGTAAAGAGGCATTTTTATTAATACAAACCAGAGCAGTTTTTCCTGCATATTGTTTGTGTTGAATGAATGTCTTTGAGTGTTCTTTATATGCTGTAGATGTATGTTGTAGGTATGAATTTGCAGGGGTTGTTTGATTTCAGGGCTAGAGGTCTTTGAGGCTTCACACCAGGAGGGTGTGATAGAATGCAACATGTTCTGATAGCCGTGCATAGAGAGTGCATTTCTGAATTCTGTGGGTTCAGACAAAGGCGTGCCAAGAGGGAACAGTAGCTGAAATCATTAGCTCAGAGGAGGATCTCAAGGTTGTTGAATACCTTGGAGGCAAGACTGTGTATAGGAAGACACAATAAGGAGACAGAATCTCTGAGGAGTTCTGTAAGGCTCTGCCAGGAGGGCATTGAGCACAGGCACAGAGTGTTGAGGAAGAACTCTATTGTGAGTTCGATAGAAGTTAGAATCACTGAGGATTCTAGACACTCTTCCAGGAGGGCATTGAGTAAGTGCCAGAGTGCACAGAGAGAACTCTTTGAGTTCTAGAATTGGAGAAGAGTCCAAGGAGATGGATCTTCACAGGGTTACTGAACACCACGAAGACTCAACAATAAGTTTCTTGAGAAAGGATATCCAGGAGGGCATCATATTCTCCATCTGAAGGAGAAAGAAAAAAGACTGAGTTCCTTAGAAGTCGAAGCTATAGGAAAGCTCAGAAGAGATAGTGCCTTCATGCGTGCAAAGACTCTGCAAGGAGTGCAGAAGTCGAAGAATCCTTTGAGGATTCAAAAGGAAAATCTCAAGAGGAAAAGTTCCTTTTTGCACAGGTCATAGCGGCAAGAATCGCAGAGGCAGGGGAACTCTTTGGAGAGTTTAGAGTCCCGAAAGATGAGGAGGAACAACGTTGTTGAGAACGTGGGTGAGACTCAAAGTTGAAGAGCTCGTAGAAGCAAGGCAAAGGTCGAGGCCTTTAACACTTGGAAAATATTCCAAGTATCGAAAGAAAGCACCTGTTCAAAAGGAAGCACAACAGCCGTCAGATCAGACTGAGGAAGAGATCTAGACCATTGGATTTCGGGAGATTTTTCGAAAGGAGGCCATTTCAAAAAATCAGAAATCGGGAATTCGGGAGTCCCATTGACAAGAGGTCCGACTCTCGTATTGGTAAACCCCGAAATAAGACTGTGGTCTTATGAGGAGTGGTCACATGGACTAGGGGCATAGCCAAAGGGGCTAATGCAAGGAAATCCTTTTCGACAAATTTCCATTTCGGAGATCGAAAGGTCGTAGAGTCAAGGACTCAAGAGATCAGGACATTGAGGGTTTTGAAACCCAAAATTCCATTTCGGGAAAAAGTTCACGGTGTTGTACAGTGACTGTGGGGAAAGAGACGAACCTATGGATCGGGAAATTGAGATTCCAGTGAGGAATCAAAGAGTTTCTTCGGCTTGGGGAAGCGAGTGAACGATCCTGTGAGTGGACTTCGGCCCGAGGGTCAGAAGGGGTCTGTGACATCAAGCATACAAATCAAGAATCCCTCAGGGTAAGAGAAGAAAACATAGCAGTAGAAGCGACAAAGGCTCGAAGAAGGGGGATATTGTTACTAGAAGAAGTCAGGAGAGATATGTAAAGACTAGGGGAAGATCCACCACTTAATCCATTGATATAACCCTTGAGAATTACCCTGGGCGATACAAGAAACCATGAGAAAGAGATAAATGGATCAGAGACAATTCCCCCAGAGGAGACCGTTGATCAAGAAAAATCTAGCCCTAGGTCACCACAGGCAGGATCGTAGGTGACTACTACAACCCTGCTAAGGTAATCGAGAACATCAAGTGGGATGGATATGCCTAATGTCCTAATATATTTAATCATGATATATGACGATGAGGAAGATTTAGAGGCCTCACACATAACCCTTGTTCTAATCACACAGAGAAGGAACCAGGGGAAACATCTTTTCCGATGATGTGACTCCAAATCCTCAAGAATTCCACCTGGTAGCTAGGAGCACTGTTGAAACTATATTTCTTGATCAATTGGGAACACATCCTTAGAATGATAACTCCAAGAATGACTTGGATGTTGGTGAACAAGAAGAAGGAATGGGGCAGACCAAAATCGACATCTCAATGGCTGAAATCCCAGCTAATGTCGATCATTCGCTTACTTCCCCATCTAGGGCCAAGACTCCATCATTCGACGAGGATCAATAGGAGGCCAAGTCACCATAATATATAGGATTTTCCCCTGCTAGGGAACTAAGGTAACCTTCCATGGAACACCTCTATATGGCAAGAAGCCTAGGCAATACTCTGTCCTGGGGAGATCAACAAATTCTTGAACCAGTAGATGAAGTTGCCGATATACATGCAATTGCTTATGAAAAGAAAAGAAAAGTTGTGATGAGAACAACAATCAAGAAAAGGAAGCTCATGCTTGATAGAACACTTCTCATAACGACAAAGGATATGTTGTTTGACACAGAAAATGATAAGATGAGTGAGCTAATCAGAGCATGGATGGCCATAACCGATGCCACTTTAGATAGGAAAAAGGGGATGAAAGGGAGGTAGCCACCATGAAGAAATAATTGTACCATCTGGGACATCAAGCAGAGTATTACCAAAATTCAACACAAGTAGAGGTACTCTTGAAGTGTGAGTTCCGAGATATGTATGTACAATTCACAAGGGAGAGAGACCTCTTCATTGCTCGCATAGCATATTTCCAAGAATATAACCTCATGGGGTTGGAAACCTGTAAAGACATGCAACGATGGTATGAGAAGGCACATCAAGCCTTAGAGCAGATAGACTACATCATCAAAGTATAGAAGGGCCAAGATACAAAAGAGCATGGCATCCAAGTGCTATCGGACAGTAGCATCGCTCGAATATGGAAGGAAGTTGAATACTAGGTAAGCATGGTCCAGGAACCCCAGTAGAAAATGTAGAAGAGATGGGAAGAATGTCAAAAAAGTTGGGAGAAAATCAATCAGGAAATGAGGATTACCGACTTGCCAGAATTTGGTCCACCGGAAGATTTCACCAATCTACATGACATAGTTAAGAGACATGTATAGAAAGACCAAGTGTACAAAGAAGAGATTTCATAGGTTTCAAGCATGATCCCGGGTCAAGTGAAGAAGTTCATGGAGCCTCTGATTAAATATCTCACAATCTTACAACACTTGAGTGTCAAACTAATCAAGTACAAGGAACGAGCAATTGAGATTAAGGAGGTCCTCTCCGCTCTTATGGATAAACACAGGTTCCCATATGCAAACACATGCCAAGATCTCTTCTGCTCAGATGGTCAGAATACAAGAGGAACAATCCACTTCAATAAAACCATGAGATGATCAAAAGAGAAGCAAAAGAAAATAGATAGATAAATTCTGCCACGTGGCATTTTCTTAACTTGACAAAACTTTAGTAGTTATTTTTAGTTTAGTTATTTTTTATAAATAGGGGAATCGACCTTGTGTCAAAAGGTCGATGGTTTTGGAGAGAAAGACTTTTTCTAGAATATTGTAAGAGAACTATTTCTGTGCAAGTTATTTTAATTAAGAAGTTATGTTTAGAAACAAAGACACTTCTTTCATCTGAGGCATGAATGTGATTGGACAAAGGGGGACTATCTCTGTCTTCAGATTCAATATTTGTTGTTGTATTGAGTAAGATTTTTTGTATCTACTATTCAAAGTTATCTTATAATGCTGTAACAATTCTTTCATTCCAGTTGATGAATATAAATTGATTGTGTTAACCTGTGATTGATAATAGAGCATTGGAAATTATTTTTTCTTGCACTAACTTCTTGTCACGTATATATTTTCTTTCTGTAACTATTATCTCAGACAATGTTGAATGTCTACAAATCAAAATAGTATTAATGCTAGTTTGAATTAGTTTACATCTTCTTCGTCTGCATGCTAAGGTATAAAGATTATCCTAAAACCTAGCCTTCCCCAAATAATAATTAACTTCCCTATGTCATTTAGTTTAATATCTATCTTTATTTTAAATTTTAGAAAAGAAACAAAAGAGAACTACATAGCCTGAGGAAAGGTTTAACATAAAAGACATATATGTCAATCGCGATTAAATCCCATCGATAATCCCAACTAGATCACAAATCTAGAGAACCTTACCACTCATCAAACGATTACGAGTCTAATTGAGCCTCTTAAGTGGGTTTGTTTCCTGTTGTTGAGTTATAGGGATCTCAGACCCCTCAACACTGGGTTTTCCTTAGTTCTTCAAAAAAACCCTAGAAACCATTGGCCCTTTTAGAGTCCAGAAGGAAACACCACACACAAAGTGTACAACACAGTCTCACCCGAGATGGATTATGGGTGACTACAGGACCCAATTTTCTACATTCATGGAAGAGATGTTTCTCATGGGTATGTTAGGAATACTACTCTTCTACTTCAACATTCATTCTACCATACCATCATTCAAATCTACCATTCATTTTTCAGAAAACATGTCTAATCTAGTGCACAGTGTAAATTAACCTTAG
>ML821016.1:69759-90209 GCA_009831015.1 Picea engelmannii | reverse complement strand
AATAATGAGGAGGGAGAATGTGTTGGTGTCTTTCTTCGAGTAGAGGTACAAAAATACTACAAACTCAGAGATCCAGAGGAGAGAATAAATACCGAATTTGTGGTCAGGTTTTATGAGTTCCATGACACCAACATGTTACTAGCCTCATGGTGGAAAGAAGATAAAAATTTCACAAACATGAGAAATGATTGGTACAACAGGGTAAACCTCATAGAGCCTTATATTTATTTAATGGATTTAATATGCCGATTGTATGGGGAAAAAGATTGTTCAAAGTTTTCAGAGGCATGGATTCCCTTAGCATACACTGTGGAAATCTCTAGGAGTTGTTTTAATTGGGGAGCCATCATCTCCATACAACTGAGTATCAACATCCTATAGGCCCAGACACCAAAGGATGGAGAAACATCATTTTTCCACATGGCATCATACATGTTGGAAGTAATCTGTGCAAGAAACGTTTTCGCAGGTATGAATTTAAGCTAGCATGTTGTTGAGTTGCCCATTCATGTTTATTTAAACATTTTGTGGGAAAATGGGTATAAAAATATTTACGCCATGATATGTGATGATTTCATAGCCCGAGTGCACTTAATTATATTTAGAAAAGAATTTCTAAGGCTTTCGATGAAAACCAAAAAGATGATATCCAGGGTTGGCCACTGGTATATTGAAGAAACAAGTACTTATATCATTGTGTTTGGGGCTACTGGCACACCACACCTACTCCTCATTCATGTCTCAGACAATCTTATTTTGGGAGAAATTTGTTACCAGACCATTCTATAGGAATATAATTCCTCTTTGGTAAAGGACAAGAAGATGACTTTCATACCCTATGGTTTTCATATCAGGTTTTACATGGTAAAAGATACTGCACAAGAAAAAAAAGAGGGATTGAGTCAGCTTGAGTATCGGTTCCCCATAGGCCATTTTCACAAGAATGATACAAAAGGCTTGGTACTCCGACATTCATCATAGGTTCCCTCATGTTGGCCATATGCTCATGATAGTTTCGAAGATGAGATCTTTACCGAGGGTGCCCAATACTAGAAGAACATCTCTCCACGTCAATCAACCAGCCAGCCAACCCACGTTAGCACACACATTCAATGAAGAGAGGCACAACTCTCATTTCAAAATTTGAAATTTGAATGTAATTAATGTTGTAGGTTTTTGAGCCATGGAGCCATGCCTTTACGCAGGCATTAGAGTAGATAGCCTTGAATGTTTTGTAAGGCTGAGATCTAGATCCGATTCTGGACTAGACAGCCCATTCAATGTAATTGAATAGGGTAGGTAGATTGGAGGGAAGAGCTCAAAGAGCCCCCTCATGTAAAATATCAGGAGATCTTCTTTGTATTATCAGAGTAGTATGCAGAGAGAGTTGAGAAGAGAGCTAGTAGAGTATGCAAAGAGAGTTGAGAAGGAGCCGAGACTCTGTTGAAGTTCGTGCTCAGAACACCTTTGTAAAGAGGCATTTTTATTAATACAAACCAGAGAAATTTTTCCTGCATATTGTCTGTGTTGAATGAATGTCTTTGAGTGTTCTTTATATGCTGTAGATGTATGTTGTAGGTATGAATTTGCAGGGGTTGTTTGATTTCAGGGTTAGAGGTCTTTGAGGCTTCACACTAGGAGGGTGTAATAGAACGTTGCGGGTTCTGATAGCCGTGCATAGAGAGTGCATTTTTGAATTCTGTGGGTTAAGAAAAAGGCATGCCAAGAGGGAACAATAGATGAAATCATTAGCTCAAAGGAGGATCTCAAGGTTGATGAATACCTTGGAGGCAAGACTATGTATAGGAAGACACAGTAAGGAGATAGAATCTCAGAGGAGTTTTGTAAGGCTCTTCCATGAGAGCATTGAGCACAGGCACAGAGTGTTGAGGAAGAACTCTGCTGTGAGTTTGAAAGAAGTCAGAATCACTGAGGATTCTGGATAATTTGCCAGGAGGGAATTGAGTAAGTGCCAGAGTGCACAGAGAGAACTCTTTGAGTTCTAGAATTGGAGAAGAGTCCAAGGAGAAGGATATTCACAGGGTTGTTGAACACCTTGAAGACTTAGCAATAAGTTGCTTGAGAAAGGATAGCCAGGAGGGCATCAAATTATCCATCTGAAGGAGAAAGAAAAAATAATGAGTTCCTTAGAAGTTGAAGCTATAGGAAAGGTCAAAAGAGATAGCACCTTCGTGCGTGCAAATACTTTGCAAGGAGTGCAGAAGTCAAAGAATCCTCTGAGGATTCGAAAGGAGAAGCTCAGGAGGAAAAGTTCCTTTATGCACAGGTCATAACAACAAGAATCATAGAGGGAGGGGAACTCTTTAGAGAGTTTAGAGTCCCGAAAGCTCAGGAGGAACAACATCGTTGAGAACGTGGGTGAGACTCAAAGTTGAAGAGCTCGTAGAAGCAAGGCAAAGGTCGATGCCTTTAGCACTTGGAAAATCTTCCAAGTATCGGAAGAAAGCACCTGTTCAAAAGGAGGCACAACAACCATTGGATCAGGCTGAGGAAGAGATCTAGAACATTGGTTTTCCACATTCGGGGAGTAGCAGGAGAGTGCATAGAGTGGGAGAGATCGTGAGCCATCAGATCTTGCTCAAAATCGCCAACATCCGTTAGATCTGTCAGGAGTTGCATGAGAGTTAAGCCTTCATGAATAGAGGCGAAAGTCCCGAAGGAGGAGATGGTATCGGGATTTTGGACTTTGGGATTTCAGAGGTCTTGTTGGTGAAGGTCCGGATGCTCCACGGCGAAAGTCCCGAAGTCTCGAAAAGATCACAGCCATCCATTCGTTGGGAAATTTGGCAAAGATCGAGGAACCCATCAGTATTCCGTCTACTAGGGATTCAAGTTGATAGAGGATTTGTGTCACAGGTGGTCACAAGTCCCGAAATCATGAAAAAATGGGGACCATCCACCTGAAGGAGGACATGTGGCAGTAATCCAGGATTTTGAGAGATTTTCCAAAAGGAGGCCATTTCGGCAAATCAGAAATCGGGAATTCGGGAGTCCTGTTGACAAGAGGTCGGGCTCTCGTATTGGTAAACCCCGAAATAATACTGTGGTCTTATGAGGAGTGGTCACATGGACTAGGGGCATAGCCAGAGGGGATAATGCAAGGAAATCCTTTTCGGAAAATCGACATTTCAGAGATCGAAAGGTCGTAGAGTCAAGGACTTAAGAGATCGGGACACTGAGGGTTCTGAAACCCAAAATTCCATGTCAGGAAAAAGTTCATGGTCTTGTACAGTGACTGTGGGGAAAGAGACAGACCTTTGGATCATGAAATTGAGATTCTAGTGAGGAATCAAAGAGCCGCTTCAGCTCGAGGAGGCGAGTGAATGATCCTATGAGCGGACTTCAGCCCGAGGGTCAGAAGGGGTCTATGACATCAAGTGGTATCAGAGAGAGAACTCTATTTGTATATTTCAGGCAGGGAGAAGGCAAGGGAAGACAGAGCACTGGAGACTCTGTGATGATTGTTTGCAGGTAGACAACAATCAAGAAGATAGTCAAGAGGACTGTAGGAGAAGATGAAACACTCAAGGGTGTAGAGTAACA
The DNA here is from genome assembly GCA_009831015.1 of Picea engelmannii. Classification (NCBI taxonomy): domain Eukaryota; kingdom Viridiplantae; phylum Streptophyta; class Pinopsida; order Pinales; family Pinaceae; genus Picea; species Picea engelmannii. The sequence goes on along the minus strand of ML821016.1, from coordinate 86,645 downwards.
ACAGTAGGTTTTGCCAGGAGGATAGATAGATACAACAAGATGGCCACTGAAGGCCGTAGATATGCTGGAAGGAAAGACCCAGAGCTGATGAGAAGATCTGAAATAGATGAAGAGCTCACTGATATAAGGGAAAAAATGGAAAAGCTTGCATTTCAGATGCAATAGAATGCTAAGTCGAGATGGGTATATGAATGGCCCATGAGGAAGCTGAAGGTAAAGTGGCCAGTCAAGGAGTTGATGGATAGAGGAGAGCATAGGTTGTTAAGAGGATGGTTGAGGCATGATGAAAACCTCAACGGACTTGAGGAGATGGTTCAGGTATGTGAACCAAATATTGGGAGAAACCTCGATAGTGAGGATGAATTGGGATCAGCTGAAGATCTCAAGGATTGTCAAGAAGACAGTCAGGAAATTCCCAATTGCTAGGAGGGAAAAGAGTTGAGGTCGTTGCGGGATCTCACAGACTGTCATGAGGACAGCCGGGGAATTTCGCATTGCCAGGAGGGCAATGAAACGAGGTCACTGCGGGATCTCATAGACTTCCAGGAGGGCAGCAGGAAAATCCCAATTTGCCAGGTGGGCATGGGAGCAAAAATGGGACTGTTTGAGAGTCTCATGAACTTAGAGGTGAGTTTAGATCAGCCCAAGGAGATGATATAGTAGATGAGATCCGAGATGGATTTCGATCAGCAGATGCAGCTGATAGAGAAGGAAGATCATAGGAATCTTCTAATGATTGGAGGAATTCAGATATTCCTTCCACATAGCCCAGTTGAGGCAAGGATTTGTGTTGCTGATGGAAAAGAGACAATAGTAGAAAGATAGCCAGCTATGAATGTCAAAGAAGAATTGGAGAAGGTGTTAGAAGATTCCCAAGCAGGGGAAGAAGATGATCATTCTGAGGAGTGGCTCAATAGTTTCGGCTAGGAAGCTAAAAAGACAGCAGCGTTGGAGCTTGCAGAAGCAACAGAAGAAGAGGCAGACGACATGAGATTTGTTGATCCGTGTGAACAGATTGAAGCCCTGGAGAGAAGGGTGATAGTGTAGGGCATGCACATCCAACAAGTGAGGTTGGAAGTAGATGAAGGAGATGACATGGGATATCATGATGATCTGCCCATCTGTAGAAAGAAAATGCAGCTGAGGAGACTGCATGAACAGAGCCAGACACTGGAGCAGCTGGATGAATCGATCGAGAAGATCAAAAGGCTGATTATAGAGTCAACAGAGACTGCTAGCAAGGAGAGGCTGGGAAGAAAAGAAGTAGCAGCAGCGCAGCAGCAACGACAGAGAGATGGAGCAGATGAATAGCTCTATAAATTTGTTTGGGATCCAGGAGGATTTCAACAGCTGATATGGGAAGCTCATGAGTAGGATCTCATGAATTTTGCAGCTGAGGAGTATGATGCAAGAGCATATCTCCACGTCAATCAGCCAACCAACCAACCCACGTCAGGGCACACATTCAATGAAGAGAGGCGCAACTCTCATTTCAAAATTTGAAATTTGAATGTAATTAATGTTGTAGGTTGTTGAGCCATGGAGCCGTGCCTTTGCGCAGGCATTAGAGTAGATAGCCTTGAATGTTTTGTAAGGATGAGATCTAGATCTGATTTTGGACTAGACAACCCATTCAATTTAATTGAATAGGGTAGGTAGATTGGAGGGAAGAGCTCAAAGAGCCCCCTCATGTAAAAGATCGGGAGATCTTCTTTGTATTATCAGAGTAGTATGCAGAGAGAGTTGAGAAGAGAGCTAGTAGAGTATGTAGAGAGAGTTGAGAAGGAGCTGAGACTCTATTGAAGTTTGTGCTCATAACACCTTTGTAAAGAGGCATTTTTATTAATACAAACCAGAGCAGTTTTTCCTGCATATTGTTTGTGTTGAATGAATGTCTTTGAGTGTTCTTTATATGCTGTAGATGTATGTTGTAGGTATGAATTTGCAGGGGTTGTTTGATTTCAGGGCTAGAGGTCTTTGAGGCTTCACACCAGGAGGGTGTGATAGAATGCAACATGTTCTGATAGCCGTGCATAGAGAGTGCATTTCTGAATTCTGTGGGTTCAGACAAAGGCGTGCCAAGAGGGAACAGTAGCTGAAATCATTAGCTCAGAGGAGGATCTCAAGGTTGTTGAATACCTTGGAGGCAAGACTGTGTATAGGAAGACACAATAAGGAGACAGAATCTCTGAGGAGTTCTGTAAGGCTCTGCCAGGAGGGCATTGAGCACAGGCACAGAGTGTTGAGGAAGAACTCTATTGTGAGTTCGATAGAAGTTAGAATCACTGAGGATTCTAGACACTCTTCCAGGAGGGCATTGAGTAAGTGCCAGAGTGCACAGAGAGAACTCTTTGAGTTCTAGAATTGGAGAAGAGTCCAAGGAGATGGATCTTCACAGGGTTACTGAACACCACGAAGACTCAACAATAAGTTTCTTGAGAAAGGATATCCAGGAGGGCATCATATTCTCCATCTGAAGGAGAAAGAAAAAAGACTGAGTTCCTTAGAAGTCGAAGCTATAGGAAAGCTCAGAAGAGATAGTGCCTTCATGCGTGCAAAGACTCTGCAAGGAGTGCAGAAGTCGAAGAATCCTTTGAGGATTCAAAAGGAAAATCTCAAGAGGAAAAGTTCCTTTTTGCACAGGTCATAGCGGCAAGAATCGCAGAGGCAGGGGAACTCTTTGGAGAGTTTAGAGTCCCGAAAGATGAGGAGGAACAACGTTGTTGAGAACGTGGGTGAGACTCAAAGTTGAAGAGCTCGTAGAAGCAAGGCAAAGGTCGAGGCCTTTAACACTTGGAAAATATTCCAAGTATCGAAAGAAAGCACCTGTTCAAAAGGAAGCACAACAGCCGTCAGATCAGACTGAGGAAGAGATCTAGACCATTGGATTTCGGGAGATTTTTCGAAAGGAGGCCATTTCAAAAAATCAGAAATCGGGAATTCGGGAGTCCCATTGACAAGAGGTCCGACTCTCGTATTGGTAAACCCCGAAATAAGACTGTGGTCTTATGAGGAGTGGTCACATGGACTAGGGGCATAGCCAAAGGGGCTAATGCAAGGAAATCCTTTTCGACAAATTTCCATTTCGGAGATCGAAAGGTCGTAGAGTCAAGGACTCAAGAGATCAGGACATTGAGGGTTTTGAAACCCAAAATTCCATTTCGGGAAAAAGTTCACGGTGTTGTACAGTGACTGTGGGGAAAGAGACGAACCTATGGATCGGGAAATTGAGATTCCAGTGAGGAATCAAAGAGTTTCTTCGGCTTGGGGAAGCGAGTGAACGATCCTGTGAGTGGACTTCGGCCCGAGGGTCAGAAGGGGTCTGTGACATCAAGCATACAAATCAAGAATCCCTCAGGGTAAGAGAAGAAAACATAGCAGTAGAAGCGACAAAGGCTCGAAGAAGGGGGATATTGTTACTAGAAGAAGTCAGGAGAGATATGTAAAGACTAGGGGAAGATCCACCACTTAATCCATTGATATAACCCTTGAGAATTACCCTGGGCGATACAAGAAACCATGAGAAAGAGATAAATGGATCAGAGACAATTCCCCCAGAGGAGACCGTTGATCAAGAAAAATCTAGCCCTAGGTCACCACAGGCAGGATCGTAGGTGACTACTACAACCCTGCTAAGGTAATCGAGAACATCAAGTGGGATGGATATGCCTAATGTCCTAATATATTTAATCATGATATATGACGATGAGGAAGATTTAGAGGCCTCACACATAACCCTTGTTCTAATCACACAGAGAAGGAACCAGGGGAAACATCTTTTCCGATGATGTGACTCCAAATCCTCAAGAATTCCACCTGGTAGCTAGGAGCACTGTTGAAACTATATTTCTTGATCAATTGGGAACACATCCTTAGAATGATAACTCCAAGAATGACTTGGATGTTGGTGAACAAGAAGAAGGAATGGGGCAGACCAAAATCGACATCTCAATGGCTGAAATCCCAGCTAATGTCGATCATTCGCTTACTTCCCCATCTAGGGCCAAGACTCCATCATTCGACGAGGATCAATAGGAGGCCAAGTCACCATAATATATAGGATTTTCCCCTGCTAGGGAACTAAGGTAACCTTCCATGGAACACCTCTATATGGCAAGAAGCCTAGGCAATACTCTGTCCTGGGGAGATCAACAAATTCTTGAACCAGTAGATGAAGTTGCCGATATACATGCAATTGCTTATGAAAAGAAAAGAAAAGTTGTGATGAGAACAACAATCAAGAAAAGGAAGCTCATGCTTGATAGAACACTTCTCATAACGACAAAGGATATGTTGTTTGACACAGAAAATGATAAGATGAGTGAGCTAATCAGAGCATGGATGGCCATAACCGATGCCACTTTAGATAGGAAAAAGGGGATGAAAGGGAGGTAGCCACCATGAAGAAATAATTGTACCATCTGGGACATCAAGCAGAGTATTACCAAAATTCAACACAAGTAGAGGTACTCTTGAAGTGTGAGTTCCGAGATATGTATGTACAATTCACAAGGGAGAGAGACCTCTTCATTGCTCGCATAGCATATTTCCAAGAATATAACCTCATGGGGTTGGAAACCTGTAAAGACATGCAACGATGGTATGAGAAGGCACATCAAGCCTTAGAGCAGATAGACTACATCATCAAAGTATAGAAGGGCCAAGATACAAAAGAGCATGGCATCCAAGTGCTATCGGACAGTAGCATCGCTCGAATATGGAAGGAAGTTGAATACTAGGTAAGCATGGTCCAGGAACCCCAGTAGAAAATGTAGAAGAGATGGGAAGAATGTCAAAAAAGTTGGGAGAAAATCAATCAGGAAATGAGGATTACCGACTTGCCAGAATTTGGTCCACCGGAAGATTTCACCAATCTACATGACATAGTTAAGAGACATGTATAGAAAGACCAAGTGTACAAAGAAGAGATTTCATAGGTTTCAAGCATGATCCCGGGTCAAGTGAAGAAGTTCATGGAGCCTCTGATTAAATATCTCACAATCTTACAACACTTGAGTGTCAAACTAATCAAGTACAAGGAACGAGCAATTGAGATTAAGGAGGTCCTCTCCGCTCTTATGGATAAACACAGGTTCCCATATGCAAACACATGCCAAGATCTCTTCTGCTCAGATGGTCAGAATACAAGAGGAACAATCCACTTCAATAAAACCATGAGATGATCAAAAGAGAAGCAAAAGAAAATAGATAGATAAATTCTGCCACGTGGCATTTTCTTAACTTGACAAAACTTTAGTAGTTATTTTTAGTTTAGTTATTTTTTATAAATAGGGGAATCGACCTTGTGTCAAAAGGTCGATGGTTTTGGAGAGAAAGACTTTTTCTAGAATATTGTAAGAGAACTATTTCTGTGCAAGTTATTTTAATTAAGAAGTTATGTTTAGAAACAAAGACACTTCTTTCATCTGAGGCATGAATGTGATTGGACAAAGGGGGACTATCTCTGTCTTCAGATTCAATATTTGTTGTTGTATTGAGTAAGATTTTTTGTATCTACTATTCAAAGTTATCTTATAATGCTGTAACAATTCTTTCATTCCAGTTGATGAATATAAATTGATTGTGTTAACCTGTGATTGATAATAGAGCATTGGAAATTATTTTTTCTTGCACTAACTTCTTGTCACGTATATATTTTCTTTCTGTAACTATTATCTCAGACAATGTTGAATGTCTACAAATCAAAATAGTATTAATGCTAGTTTGAATTAGTTTACATCTTCTTCGTCTGCATGCTAAGGTATAAAGATTATCCTAAAACCTAGCCTTCCCCAAATAATAATTAACTTCCCTATGTCATTTAGTTTAATATCTATCTTTATTTTAAATTTTAGAAAAGAAACAAAAGAGAACTACATAGCCTGAGGAAAGGTTTAACATAAAAGACATATATGTCAATCGCGATTAAATCCCATCGATAATCCCAACTAGATCACAAATCTAGAGAACCTTACCACTCATCAAACGATTACGAGTCTAATTGAGCCTCTTAAGTGGGTTTGTTTCCTGTTGTTGAGTTATAGGGATCTCAGACCCCTCAACACTGGGTTTTCCTTAGTTCTTCAAAAAAACCCTAGAAACCATTGGCCCTTTTAGAGTCCAGAAGGAAACACCACACACAAAGTGTACAACACAGTCTCACCCGAGATGGATTATGGGTGACTACAGGACCCAATTTTCTACATTCATGGAAGAGATGTTTCTCATGGGTATGTTAGGAATACTACTCTTCTACTTCAACATTCATTCTACCATACCATCATTCAAATCTACCATTCATTTTTCAGAAAACATGTCTAATCTAGTGCACAGTGTAAATTAACCTTAGCAGATTCATTCATTTACTTAATAATTCATCATAAATCATATAAATCAACACATAATAGAAACACACTCATATACACCATATTTTACCGTGTTTCACCCCCCCTGGGCTACGTCCACAAAGATATTATGCTTCTTATTATTCTTCATCAAATTTCCGTGTTGTGCTCATTACATCGGAAGTGCATTTGGAGTGCACATATGTGTGGTGAGGTTGACCAATGTCGCACCAAGATCCACAAATTGTGACCTAACCCTCAATTAAAAATAAAAAACATACTCATCTCCAAAACTGACTCCAAAACTAGCTCTATGATCTCACTACACAAAAGGTACTCTAACTCTTTTCACTCGCTAGATACTCCCTGATATCCTAAGATATTACAATACATATTTGTATTATCACAATGGGTAAAACCCCTTACATCATAACCCAAAAAACTAACCCTAAGTGGATTAGGATTGTCCACTTTACAACCTCCTTCACGTGGTTGGTCTTCAATCCAACTATTTCTTTCTTTGACTATGTGCTTCTTCTCCTTAAATCTTCGTGCGCACTGCTTCTTTGGTCCGTTCCTTAGCTTCCTGCCTCATTTGTTGCACTCTTATTCCTTGAAATTTTCTCCCACAATAGTCTTCTCCAATAGGGCCTTAAAACTTAGTTGTGGCTCATCCTGAGCCACTCAGGAAGTGTTTACATATCTGACATACTTCTCCAACTTTTGGAATCTTCCAGAAATCTCTTCAACACAAGTATTCACCTGTGTACTCTTATTAGCAACATACTCCACAGTATTCATAGTGATATTCTCTTTGAGTATTTCTTCAGCTTCCAAATTTAGGTTTTCCATCTATCCCTTGGTTGTATCCATGTTTTTCAACATGTTCTCTTAATCTTCCTATAATGGCTCCAGTTGAGCCTACCTCAATTGCTTCTCTGTTTTCACCTTCTTCAATTCTACATGTAAGTTATTTAACTCTTGCATGCTCCTCAACCTCTCTTGAATTTTTATGGCCTTCTTCTTTTTCTTCAACTCTTGTGCGACTGTGTTAACTCTTTTCTCCTTTTGTTCCAATGCCTACAACTTTTCGTCCTCCTGTAGACTTGTCCATAGTTGTGCGCTTCTGTCATATAACTCTGCAACTTCCTTGATACTCTACACTATTTTCTCCATATGTCCGGCCATCTCATGCTCTCTCTATGATCTAACTTATGGGGGTGTTATTGGGTTTAATTGTTCCATTAAGTCTGTTATGTGACTTTTGTAATCTTCCATCGTCTACACAATATTCCCAATTTTCTCCTCTGTTTGTAAATATGCCCCTTCTTGTGCACTATCTGGAATTGACTTGAAGACTTATTCTATGTGCTTCTCTATCTAGCCAATGCATTGCTTTACTTGGTCCTTCTCAATCTACACTTTGTTAAGGGTTATGTTCATTGTTTCCCTTGTATCCTTAGCTACTTGTAACTTTGTCTCATCCACACGTGCTCTTGATTGGATCTTTTGTGCAACGCTATCCTGCAGTTTGTAGAGAACTTTAGTGGGGACCTTGGCCAATTCCGAGTCCAAGTGAGAAATATGTTTCACATCCTTCTGCATCATCTCCTAATCTATCTTCAACATATCCTGAGTGATAGAAAAATTCTCACTTCTCGAGGTTATAGTTTGGATTGTCTCCTGCGTTGGGACTATCTTTTCCAGAACAGTCTATTGTGGTTGCACCTTTTCCTTCTATTGCATTGCATTCAATTGAAAGTGTGCCAAAGTTTCCTTCAATTCTTATAGCTTCTTTATAATCTCCTCTCTTTACTTCTCAACATCATACCACGACTCTGCTGCGTGGTCCTTTACCTTCTCAGCCACTAATTAAGCATCATCCTCTATCACTTTCAGCTCTGGGATGCTTTTTTGTTCCTTCATATTCTTTCTATGGATTGATTCCTATAACACCGTCCTCTTCATTGGTAGGGTTTCTATCTGCACTGAAGTTGTAGGTACTTCTATGTTCGATATATATCCTCCTCCTTCCAGTTCCTTCTGCATAGGAACAATTGTTTCCTTATATGTGCTTCCATTAATATATTTCTTCTTTTCTCTTGCATTAGTCACTTCAACATGATCCTTATCTGGCACTAATGGTTTTGGAATGTTCTTCTATCTAGGTTTTCTCACTGTCTCACTTCCTCCTATATCCTTTGTGCGCTCAACAACCTTCCTTTTATTATCTGTTGGACTATTTGATCTTTGTGATGTTCCATTTTATACCAGTTTCTTTCCTTTTTGTCCCTTATTTGAGGTCACGGGTACCTTCCACTTATCTGGCCAAGATTTCACATCCCATTGGACTTCCTTTCTAGTGACACAATACCTCATCTGTAACCAATTCTTCTTTGGATCCCTTTTGGCCTGAATCAATACATTGTTCCTTGATACCTAAATTTTTTCTATATCCTTGTGTTCCTCCACCACTTCTAGTGGTATCCCCCATGTCTCAGCCACCTTTTCCTATATTTCATCAAAATACATTGCAAATATACTTGAATTGATCTTTATTTCTTTTGTTGTTGCAGTGTGCTACAATGTTCCATATTGTGTTGCATGACACTTTCCTATCCTTTGACAAAACATGTTGAATTTGGGTGTCTCCAACCTACGAATGCTATAAGTATGATCAACCATGAATAATGGAACTATATTCCTAATTCTTTTTCATCTTTGCAATTGTCCAATAATAATTTCGATAAGTATGGACTCTATCTAAGTAAATTCCACTTCACGCACTACGCGGTCACTTCTATCACCCCTCCTCATGCTTCTTTCTTACAACATTTTATTGACAATTTGCATGCTAATAGATTCATTTCCATACTTGTCACAGGTTCACTAATCCTATTGATTATAATTCCCCAAGACCCTCTCATTGATCCATATGTCTTCTTCATCTCCTCTTCTAGGGTCTTCTTCTTGGTTTTTTCATCTAGATATTGCACATGCTTCTCTCCATCAGTTGGAAGACCTGTGACTGATGCAATCATATCAACATCGATTGATACGAGCCTATCTAACCACATAATACCCCCATGTACTAACTCCAAGAATTGTTTAGCACAATTATTCAAATCCTCACCGCATCCAAAATGAGGGATTTCTAGTAGGTTCATTATCCATGTGTTGTACAACCCTATAATCCATTGCTTTAGTTCCATTATTGGTACTCCTGACACACTTATCCCTTTTCTCTCCATGTATACATGTGGTTCAAATTCAGGGAATTTATCTTTGTCTGCTACATCATGATCTTTGTACCTTAGTTTTTATACACATCCTAAAATGTTAGGAAGGATTGTCACTCCTTTCGGTATGTGCGATAGTGCTATTGTGACTTGTTCCTTCTTGCACAATGAAATTTGTATTGGTTGTTTCCCCTTTCTCTTTTCTATCGCAATGGATGGCCCTGCCTCCTGTTGTGCATCCTCATCTTCTTCTTCATATGAATCTGGTTCACCTATAACATATTCCACTTTCACATGTTCCTCAAGTGATGGCGCTACATTTATGATAGGTTTCTGTATTGGTACGACCTATGCCTTAGGCTCATTAGATTCTATTCTTTCGTCATCTTCCTCATTTGTATTTTGCAGCGCTCCCAAAACCATCTTTGGTGTAGGGTTTTGTGCTTCAGTGGGTTTTTTTTCTTCATCCCTTGGATCCACATCCATCTTCTCTGTGACTAGATCTTGTTCTTTGACAAGTGTTGGGATAACTGGTTCCTCGACGGGTGATGGGATCACATCCACATCGAAAATTCCTTCTAGATGGTTAGGTTTTTCTACTTTTGTGTCAGATTTCTCTATGGAATTTGCAGCACTTTGTGTGTTTCTTTCAACTCTACTAGGAGATCCGACCTTCGGTGGTGCCATTATGCTAGATCTTCAAATAAATTTCTTTGAATCCTTGTTTAATATCCTTAGAAATACCTCCTCGTGATTTGGATTTTTCTCCTTATCTCTCATCTTCTCTAATTCACAATGAGGCTTACCTTGAAAGTTTATTGATTTTATAAGGGATTTCATAAATTCTTTATCGTATCCCACTTTTTCGTTCACCACATTTTTTCCTTTTCCAACCACTTTTCATTTCAGGGCATTGTGTTCATCGTTTTTTGTCGCGTAGTGTCTTCATGTTCAATTATATCACTTTCTATATGTTTGTGCGTGTTGTATCCTTCAACTATCTATCTACCACATATCCATTTACCTACTTATTTTTTGATTTTTTTGATTTTTCTACTTATTTTTCTTCCTTTTTCTTCTTTTAACTCCTACTATATACAATATCTACAATTCTAACTTATGCACTGCAACTATTGAGGGTTGGTAGGTTGAATGTCCCTATATAGTTTAAGTCGACTACCATTCACAAAACCTTGAATCTCCTTTCTTGTTCAATCATATAGTTGCGTAGCACCTCCATCTATGATAGAATTTATCTCAAAATGTCCTAGCCAATGCATCTTGAACTTCCCTGGGTGCTGCAAATATTTACTGTCACAGAGGAGAACCATATATCCTTCCTTAAATTTCTTCTTCTTAATATGTCTGTCATGCCAATATTATGTACCTCCTTATGGAAACCAACTATAATCCTATCTTCTTCCAGTTTCGTAATTTGATCCAATCTTTCTTGAGTTGCACACTTTCTTTCATGTTTGTAATAGCTGCAATGTGCAGACTAGGTATCAAATACTCCAAGGGAACCAATCCTTCCTCTCCATACACCAATATGAAAGGTTGCTACCCCATTAGATTCTTTCATGTAGTTCTATAATCCCATAACATTGTTGATATCTTCAATTCCCAATCATCCCTGCTCACATTACAAATGTTTGTTAAGGCATTCTCGAATATCTTATTAAATGATTCCATTATTCCACTGGCTTGAGGATGGTAAGGAGTACTCTTCTGATGATGTATATCAAACTCTTTAGTCATTTCCTAGATTGTAATATTAATAAAATGAGTCCCTTGATCACTCATCAAAACTCTAGGGCATCCAAATATTGTCACTACTCCTTCAAAAAAACAGTGTGTTGCAGTTTCCACACTGCAACATTTTGTTTTTGTTGTTTCATCCCATTTGATTAAATACTCTATCGTTGTAATGATATACTCTTCTCCTGATATTCTTTTTGGTGGATGTATAGGGCCTAAAAATTCTACTTCCCACTTGTCAAACACCTTCAAATTTACCTGAGGTTCCAGTGGCATATCATCCCTCCTGGATGGTTTTCCAACCCTCTGACAAACATCACAATTTTGGCCATCTTCCTTTGCATCTCTATAAACTGTTAGCCACCATAATCCTGCATACAATATCTTTTGCGCAGTAGCCTTCCCTGCACAATGAACTCCAACTATTCCTTCATGTGTTTTTTCCAAAATGATAGGTCATTCATGCTCCATAACACATCTCCTCAAAAAGTTATCTGCACCAAGTTTATACAAATGACCTGCAATAAGTTGATAGTTTGCAGCTCTAACCACCAAGTTTTTATTCTACGCAGTATTAAATTCCTTTGGGGAAATTACTATACTAAAAAACTCAATAATATCAGTAAAATAGTCATCAACATTCTGTACTGAAAAAAAGTTGCACATTAGGGAAATTATCCTCCAAATTGCTTGGTTCCTCTACATTAGTTATCCTTGACAAATGATCTGGCCATGCATTCAATCTTCCAGGTTTCACAACAACTTCAGAATAAAACTCCTGAAATAGTAGCAACAATATGCATATTCTTCCCCCCAACACTGGCTTATTGACCAAATATCTAAGATCAAAGTGATCTATAAACATATTAAAATGTTATCCTAACAGATAATGTTTGAAATTTTTCAATGCATATACCATATCTAAACCTTCTATTTCTATAGTATTGTAATTCTGCTATGAATCTGACATATTCCTGCTTGAAAATGCTATAGCATGGTCTATATCACCTTCTCCTGGATGTGTCAATATTGCTCCAAGTTCTATTGAATATTCATCAAGATGCACATGAAACTCTTTGGACCAATCTGGAAACAGTAAAATTGGCGCAATCACCATCTTCTCCTTCAGGATGTCCAAACTCTGTTGGTATTCATTATTCCACTGATACTTGATTTCCTTCTTCAACAAATTCTCCATCGACGCATTAATATGTGCATATCCCCTTATAAAATTCCTATAATATCTTGTATGACTAAGTGTATATTTTAACTGGTGCACTGACTTCAGTGGTGGTGAATTAACTATGACAACAATTTTTGCAGGATTAATTAACAGACCATGTTTACACAACACATGCCCTAGAAAAATCTGAAAAGGTGCATTGAAAATACATTTCTTAATGTTTAATGAGATATGCCACTGTCAACACCTGTCTAACATCCATATTAACACTTCAACATAATCCTTCAATAAGCTAAAGATTGTCCAATCGTCGAAGTAAACTTCCAAAAACTTATGAATAAAATCCTTAAAGGAAGCTACTACTACTTTGGAAAAATTTGCAAGTGCATTCTTCAATCCAAAAGGAATCAATGTATAATGATATGATCCCCATTCCATAGAAAATGTAGTCTTATTTTGATATTCTGGTGCTATCATGATCTGGTGGTACCTTGAAAACCCATCAATAAATGAATATGCTTCTTGAGCTCCTACATTCTCCAATACTTCATCTGTAAATGGGGTAGGGAAAGGATCATGCAGACATGCATCATTCAAGTTCCTCAAGTCTACATAGAACATGATTCCCTCTTTCTTCTTCTCCTGTACTACCATAGGACTAATCCATTCTGATTCTTCAACAGGTTCTATGACACTAGCTTCTAACATCTTGTCAATTTCGGCCTTCACTTTTTTCTTATATACTGGATTCAATCTATAAGGTCTCTATTTGATAGGTCTAACATATGGTATGAAGGGAATATTCATTTCTCCAAGTTCTCCTGCTAGTCCTTTGATCTATGAAAATGTTGTTGGAAATAATTCACTGTACTTGTGTAGTAACAATGTTATGCTTTCTACTGTTTGGTTGTCCCAATAATCACCAATGCTTACAATCTTCAAACTTTCCTCTATTTCAATATTAACCTTCTTAGTATTCAGTGGTTGCTAGCAGGGAACATCCCCCTATTACTATATTGGGCCAGAGTATAGGTAGAGCATTTATCTCCCTTAAAATACAATCCTATTTCTAAACTACCCCAAACAATCTGAACTTAAAAGATAAGAGAAGGAAAAGAGGGTGTACCTTAGGTCCTTTCGGTTGATGTAGACCTCCTTCTCCTTTGTAGTTTCTTGGATTGTTGGTCTCCTCCAAAATATGACCTGCAAACAATTATGAAAACAAAACTAAAAGATACACTATCTCTACTTATCAGTTTTAGAGTTCAGACACAAATGTGAATGCATTAATATAATAAGCACAAAAACACAAAATTTAGGACATAAACACAATTATTTTATTCAGATGTGAAGATTACAAAAGTTACAACCTTCTCGTTGGCAGATGCTCCACGAACCTGGTCCGGGCCCCTCTTACTTCTACTCCAAGTGCATCATTCCTGTAATACCTCTCACAATCAACTAATTTTCTTGGGAAGTAAGAAAGGGATTGTATAGGGAGAGGGATGTAGGGGGAATGTTGAGGCCAAATCTCAGAAAGGGCTTCAAAGCTTGGGCTAAAAGGGGAAGGGATTTTGGAATAGTTTCTCTGTTCTAATTATTGATGTTAGAATGGGACCCCAAGACCTCCTTTTATATGACAAAAGGATAGTTATTCAGTTTGGGGACGAGCTACAATGGACGAATTGGTTGGGAAACCATCAATAGCCTGTAAACTCCATCGAATTCCTTGCAACTTTTTATTTTTTGCAAATTTTGGAGGTAAACACAGTCTGTCTAGTATGCATTTTGTGGGTGTATGTGGGAAGTAGTGCAACAAGGAATGTACATGCTCCAAAAAATGGTTTTTTAAAGAGAGATCCTCAACAGTTATTTGGAAAATTGTGTAAGTAGAAAGGCCAATTACATATATGCATAGGTAGGGAATTTTTGGGATATAACAGATGCCCCCTAATGTGTAAGGTCATAAGAGAAACTTATGGCTGAAATACATTACAATATCTTTACCAGTGGGAAGGCACAGAGTCGAGTGAGCCCAGGACCAGAGTTCGGGAGGTCAATATCTACAAAACAATAATAATCTCTCCAAGGCAGGCATAACCATGCTCGGGATGAACCAATCATGGTTTCCAATCAAGTACATTGTATATCCATGTCATAGAAATTGTAAATGTGTTGAACCTGCACAAAATAGATCTAGCTAGAAAATACCACACACATTTGCAGAGAGAAATTGAGAAAGAAGAAGCAAGAGAGAAAGAATGGAAGAATTCTCATTAACCATATTCCACACTCAACGAGTGAATAATTTACAATATATATAGAATAAATGAGTAACTAATGAGCCATAGTGGTGGTCTAGATTGATCTGGACACACACCAACAGTTACAAGAGTAAGCTGCCACCTAGTCTAGTATCTCAGGAGGTTATGGGAGTGAACTGCCACCTAGCTAAATTAACTAGTCAACTAGTCTTCAGTTAACTGACTGAACAAAGAGTAGTGAGTTGGTGATGATCCCAATGTTGCATGGTTCAAAACCAATGCAACATCTAAACTCAACTCAACTAGTCAAACTGAAGTGTCAACTGAAAGAGAATATTCTCCCCTAAAATATAAGAGAATGGATAATGACTAATTATGACTAATAAACAAGGAATAACCTTAGGAAAAATAAATCCTAGGTGTGTGTGAAGTAACTCCAATACCCCCCCTGAACATCACTATGGTAAAAATAACGAATGGGTCCCGACTACGAGGTTATGTTAGGTACCCAAATACAAAAGATACACTGAACTAAACGAGGAAAGAGGGAAAACCTCATGTGAAGAACCCCCCCCCCTCAAATTACAATGCATAAAATAAAAAAATGATAAGGAGCAAAAGGCATTTGCTAAGCAACCATGTCCTTCACTCCAAGAAGACCTCGCAATTGTGCAAGTTTGTGCTCTTTGAAGATTTTGTTGAAGATGTAGATGTCTGCACGGATCTGATGAAGTATATGCATCATTGGCATTTCCACACATATCCACTTTATCTTCTTGTAATGAATAATATCCAAATAAATTTTGGATGAAATTTCAAAAACCTTGTGGCCGTTTCCAGAAAAATGTTGAAATTTTGTTGATTTTAAAACAATCATAACTTCACTTTCCGGATTCCGTTTTGGACGATGTTTTTTTTGAAATTGGATATTTTCCAGAGAGGAATTCAAATATCCATTTTGTTTCTACAAATGTTTCTCATAAAATATTAGAATAGATTCTGATGTGCGTGACTCCCTTTTTGTCTCCTGACATGCATGCATGGTGCATGAAAAAGTGTCTGCATGTGACTCCTGAGATGCATGCCATATATCTTCCACATGAATATTAGAAAATAAATAAGAAATGGAGTATGCATCATCTTCAATTATTGGAATACTAATTTCTGCAAATACTTTTGTAGAAGACTCTTCATAATAAGAGGCTTGATCTTCTGATGGCTTCTCTTCTGGCTCTATCTGTTCGACCTCCTACATGAAATATTCACAATATTCTTTATTCCCAAATATAACCTCCAACCTGGTCCATAATTCATTTGGAGTTGATCCTTGTGATTCTTCATATACTTGATGGAAAAGTTTGGGAGAAACAAACATGTCGATACTTCCTATGGCCATATCTTGTCTATTGAGAAAGTCATTTTTCTCATCGACAGAATCAGGCTCTACTTCCATTGGCATAGTAATTTGGTACAAGACTTTGCATCTAAGATGAAGAATGTTTTTTGGCTTTCATTCCAAATAGTTATGAGGCGTGAGAAGTATTTCCGGTGAATAATCCATCTTTTGTTGTCTTCAATCTTTTGTACTTGCAAAAATTGATTTGGTGTAGCTTTTTCTTAGTAGTTCGTTGAATCTGATACCATGTAAATGTGTTGAACCTACACCGAATAGATCTAGATAGAAAATACCACACACATTTGCAGAGGGAAATTGAGAAAGAAGAAGCAAGAGAGAAATAATGGAAGAATTCTCATTAACCGTATTCCACAGTCAACCAGTGAATAATTTACAATATATATAGAATAAATGAGTAACTAATGAGCCATAGTGGTGGTCTAGATTGATATGGACACACACCAATAGTTACAAGAGTAAACTACCACCTAGTCTAGTATCTTAGGCAGTTATGGGAGTGAACTGCCACCTATCTGAGTTAACTAGTCAAATAGTCTTCAGTTAACTGACTGAACAAAGAGTAGTGAGTTGGTGATGATCCCAATGTTGCATGGTGACAAAACCAATGCAACATCTAAACTCAACTCAACTAGTCAAACTAAAGTGTCAATTGAAAGAGAATATTCTCCAGGTGGAATATTC
>ML821016.1:29863-54380 GCA_009831015.1 Picea engelmannii | reverse complement strand
CTTACGAAGTTGGAGGACCCTCATATGTCATCTAGAAGCCCCAAAAGGTCAAAGTAGTCAAAGTGGTTTAAGAGACTTTAAAAGGTAAATAATAAAGTGAAGTAATGAGTGTATTATAATTCAATGTGAAATACAAAATAAATTATTTCAATAATAAATTTAATGGATAAATTAGAAGTAGGTTAACCCTAAAATAAGGAAAGTGGGGCCAAGTGACCTAGAAGATGTTTTTAAGGAAGCTACTTGGAGAGTATAAATAAGAGGCAAGGCTCTCTCTTTTTAATCACACTTGAGCATATTGAATATATATAGGTGTCTAAGGTAACCAAGGATATCTAAGCCGAAATTTTGAGGGAAGGTGAAGAAAAGAAGGCCGAAATGCAAGGAAGGATAAATTCTTTTGATGGTGCTTTCTAAGGTATGTTATTTACAGGTCATCTCACCATTTTCGCTATAAATTTTTTTCTATAATGATTCATATCATGAAATTTCTATAACATTGAGACAACATATCCAAGTATCTATGGTAAAATATTCATTTTGTGGGTCATTGTATTTTTGGAGTTACACAATGTAGAAAATAGGGTTTGTGTCTAGTCCTGAAACTAGTCAAAAACAAGTGTTTTGGGTAAAAAACTAATAAATTATTCATAACAGATCCAAATTCAGTGAAACCAAATGTGTTGGTTAGGGTACTGTCTTTAGTATGCTTTGTAACAGTTTCATATCAAATCAACAAATATTACGTGTGGGGCATGCTCTACAAGGTCACTCTCTAGAATAAGCCAAAATTCAACAAGGTATGCCATTTTTGCTATAACTCCTTTTATGAGATGTACCAAGTAGTGAAACCTGGAGTAATTTCATAAAAAAAACTAAAGAACATTGTGTATCAGTTTCATATATTTATACATTACATGTACAAATTTATGATTACTTCAAGTTAGGGTTGTTGAATAATCCAAAACTAGGCATATGAGACAAAAGAAAAGTTTGATGAAAATGCTAGTATATTGTTGTTGAAGTTAAGGAAGGTTTGTAGGAATGTGATAATATACAAAAGGTCTATTACAGAGCTACAAATCAGATTTGGATGATGAAATTGATGAGGGATTTGGTTGAGGTACATGTTGAGTACATGGTTGAGACAAGTAGTTGATGAGTTGGCACATACATGAGGTGTATAGTTAATGATGTTGGTACATATTGATGAGTAGTTGAAACATGATTGGTACATACTTGGTACATGATTGGATGCACTTTTATGGTACAGTTTGATTACAGGTTATCTGGTACAAGTTGGTGCATGGTTGATGCACTTGTTTATGGTATAGGTTGATTACAAGTTGAGGTACAGGTTGATGCATGGTTCAGATTTATTGGTATAGGTTTACAATGGTATATCTCATAGTGACAGGTTGAAAGTGGTTCCATCATTCTACTTCTACTTTAGGGTGGCAGGACGGGGCAAGGACAAGTGGTTTTAGCCACATTCCGGTTGTAGCCGAAGAACATAGGGGGTTGTAGCCTCTTTCTAGTTATAGCCAGAGAATTGGGGAGTTGGAGCTTCCCTCAAGTTGTAGCCTGAGAAACTAGCGGGTTGGAGCCTCCTTCCAGTTGAAGCTGGAAAACAAAGGAAGTTGGTGCTTCCAATGAATGTAATTCTTCAATACATATAAGAAAAATCATTCCGTGGTTTTCTCCCGATTTGGGTTTCCACGTAAAACATTGGTGTACTGTGTATGTGTATGTTTGTTCATTTGTTCATTGCTTATTTACTATGCGGTTATTGGATGATAATGATTAATTGATATAACGCTTGGATTATATGGTTAAAAAGGATTAAATTGGTCTATTACTGATTCACCCCCCTCTCAGTAATCCAACAATGATCTGCCTACATTCTGAACTCTAGTGTAGTCTTAAGGGGGGTTTTTCCCGCTAGCAGTCACTTCTATAACAAAATGATGTTCAACTTAGCATCAAATATTGGGTTGAGGCAAGAGCATTCATCACCCTACTAATTGTTGAGGGGTCCTAAATCCCTTTAAGTCAACTGTAGGAACCAAACCCACCACCGAGGCCCAATTAGACTCTGTAATGTTTAATAGTGGAATGGTTCTCCAGATCTCGTGATCCTACCAATCAATCGATGGGATTTACATTTTCTTATGAAATATCCTCCTTCAGTTCAAACGTTCTCTTTTTTCATTTTCTCTTATAGATGGGACCAATACAAGATAAAATCCGGTATAAACCAACTAGGTAACAAAGTGGGAAAACTTAACTACTGGATAAGGCTGAGCTTGGGATAACCCTTTCACTCTAGCATGCATACAATGATTCTCTACCACAAGCCTAGTACTAATACATTAACTTGTTGGTGTTCCTATTATTGACTAAGATACAATTATCAGAAGAAAACATACATGCAATAAACGATGGCAAGAAAAATAGTTTCCTTAACTCTAATCATCAATTACATATTAACACAATGATTTACTTTTCATCATTAAAGACAAGAACTATAAAAATATTGAATTAGATAACTTATAAACAAATTCATAAGTTCTTACTTGTTACATCATCCATTCATGAGATATAAATCAGAAATAATTCTTCTTCAGATCCAATCACACATGCTTTTGATAAAACACAAACTTTGTCTCTGGTCTTAAACAAGACTTCTCAATTAAGGCAGCTCCGAAATAGTTCTTTACAAATCCAAAAATGAGGGTCTTTGCAACAACCATCGACCTTTTGCCAACATGTCAATCCTCTTATTTATAACATGTTATTAACTAAAAATAACTATTGAAAGTGAAGATAAGTAAAACAAAAACTTGCCATATGGCACTATCATTTCTCAGTTTACTAAGATTCATCAAATGATCTCACTTGAGTGGATGAATCTTCTTGTACTCCGACCATTTGACGAAGAAATCCTCACATGTTTTGGCATACGATAATATATGTTGTTCCATTAGGGCCGAAAGGGTCTCTCTTATCTCTACTACCCATGCCCACTTGACTATTCTAACAATTAATTGCTGCAACATGGTTCAAGCTTTGATCAGGTGTTTCATGAACTGCTCCACTTGACCCGACACCATGTTCGCCACCCTTTCTATCTCTGCATATTATGATGAGTCTTGTTCGGCATGTAATTTGACTATGTCCCATAAGTTGACAAAGTCATCGAGTGTGTTGAATTTAGGGAGGCCTATGTCTCTCATTGCTTAGTTGATCTTGGTCTAACTCTTTTCGCACTTGACCCATTTCTCTTGGATTTCACGAGGAGGTTCTTGAGTCATTTTTACCCAATATTCGACTGAATTTCTTATGAACTTAATGATTCTTTCCCTAAGTACCCAGATCTCGTGCTCTTCAACATCTTGGCCCTGTTGGACTGCGCTGATGTAGTCAATTGTTTCCATGGCATGGTGTGTTTTCTCATATAACCTCTCCATATCCTTGCATGTTTCTAGGTCCATGAGGGTATATTGTTGAATCTCGACTATCCTTGTGGTGAATAGGTTCTGCGCATCCAATAATTTACTGTAGGCCTCCTAGAATTCGCTTCTCATGAACACCTCGGCCTGTGTGGTGTCCTGGTAATATTTTTCCAAATGGCGTAGATGTTCCAATTCCTTCAATGTAGCAGCCATATCCTCTTCATCCCTTTTAGATCTATCATGGGTGGCATCTGTGATTGCCATCCCTGCGTCGATAAGCTTCGATGTCTTGGCATGCTCTATGTTCATAAAATTTTCCTCTATGGTGATGAGGATGGAGCGATCTAGATTAATCCTACTCTTCTTGGTGGTTATCTTCACAATATATTTCCTTTTTCGATCATAAGATATGGCATGTGTATTAGCAAATTCATCCCCGGGTTCGGGGATTTGCTGATCTCCCTAGGTAAGCATATTTTTGAGGCTCCCAATGGTGTATATTTGTTCAATACTAGGTTCTTTAACCTCTTCTATGTGTTTCAAAGGTCCAACCTTCGGTTGTTTCCTGTCGGTAGGTTGAGTACCAATTGAAATTGAAGCATCGAGGATAGGCTTGGTACTTACTTGATAATCGACTGTTGAGATGTCGACTTATTGCTGTGGAACTTCTTCCTTTTGTTCACCTGATCTTGGATATTCCATTTGGGTCTCTGGTACATCGAGTAGCTCAGTTTATAAGAAAATTTTGACCTCCTATTCATTCTATGGAAGGCCTTGAATTTGAGCATCGGAAGCTGGGGAAGATGCCTTCTCGGGCTCCTTTTTCTCTATGATCTGCACTGGAGTCACCAGGGCACCTATGGACTTTCCTCATCATCATAGATTTTTATCAAGTCATGGATGGGGTTTGGTACACTTCCTCTTCCTGATGTTCTTTCTATCTCTGGTTGAGTTGAAATGTCCCCCGGTGATCTAGCCTGTGGCATTGTAACTTCAGGGTTATCTAACCCTACAACTTTGTCAATTTGTATTAGCTCAAGGCCACTTGGACCTGCCCGAATTTCATATGGGTTGTTGGTCAGGACCCTTGCCATTCCTATGAGGTTTGGGTCATCCTACAGTTGATCAATTAATCACTACACCTTTTCTATCATGAACAATCTCCTTGCCCATGCATCCTGTGTCATAGAAAATCCCCTGTTCCGCACTGGAGCCACCAGGGGAATCTATGTTGCCTCTGTCGCTCTAATTTCTTCCATGGATCTGAGAGTCTCTTGATATGACTTCTCTATTTTCATTTCCTTCTCATCTAGGCTCATGTCCCTGGACCTGGTCATTTTCGGGTCGACCATCCTTGCTACCACCTCATCCTAGTCCTGAGCATTTTCTATGAAGAATTCATCTTCGAATTTTTCATGGGTGTACAACCAATAGGCTAACACTTGTGAAGCATGATTCAAGACCAGGCCTTTTGGATCATGCTTGCAGAATTGGCCTGTCTGGGATCTGAACTCGAGTTGGCTCAACCCTTCTTGTTTGGCTTGAGAGTTATCCTTTACCAAGTAGAAACCTACATGGAAACCATAGGGTAGGAACGCTCGCTTCTTGTCCTTGACTAGGGTGGCATTATATCCTTCCAAGATGGTTTGATAGCATATTTATCCTACTACAAGGTGATCAATGACATGATATGGTAGGAGATGTGGTTCTTTGGTTGCCCCGAACACCCTGATGTAGGTGTCGCGCTCATCCAAGTACCAGTGGCCTACCTTGGATATCATTTTCTTGTCTGTAGCCGATAGTCTCAGGCATTCCTTCCTAAAAATAATAAAATAAATTCGTCCGATGAATTCATCGCAAATGAGGGAGTAAGACTTCTTATACCTATTCTCCCACAACACACTGTAATAGATGTGGACCGGGAGTTCTGCGACATGCCAACTCAGATTCATGCCAGGGAAGATGTTTCTGGCACACATGATGTCGAGAAAATATGAATCCATGTAGAAAGCTGGCATCTCTCCTTCCTTGGGCATCTAAGCCTGTTGTATACGGATACTCATTTGTTTAGAAATTATCGCTCGCCAGTTGAAACCGCTCTCGGAGATCACCATTATGTAAGCCAAGGGCATCCATCCTTTGAAAATATGGACCCGTCCTTCTCTCCATATAATTAATAGATTAGAGACATCAATTAGATGTATGGCTCCCTTAAGTTGGACGTGCCATACCAACTAGTGCTTTGGTTGGTAAACTTCTTGTCCTCCCTCCACAATGAGGCCATCACCCGGCTGGTGTCATGGAATTCGTAGAACTTCACCACGAAGTCTCTGTTCAGTCACTCCTCATGATATCTAAGCTTGTAGTACTTATGAACTTCCACTGGTAGGAACACTCTGACACACCCCCCATTGTCATCGTTGATTAAATATTTCTGTGTGTTTGTGTGGTCGATGAGCCACTTCAGGACTTCAATATAGGGAAAAATAAGGGTTCTGCTTGCCACCATATGTAGGTACGATCGTCGGATGTTAGGGAACACCTCGTCGTCAAGCGCTCTTACATATGGGTCACTGTGTGGGATATATTCTAGGTATTCCTCTTGATTGATCTTGTTAAAGAGTTCTCCCCAATGTGGGAGTTCCGTATTGGACCCTGTGTTTGCTTCTGTATCTCCAAAGGTTGGAGGTTGAATGAAAACCTTCTTCATTGTTGTATTAATGACCGGTTCCAGCCTCATAGTGTACTCTAATTGTTTTGCGGCCCCTGGAGAGGACCCTTCGCCCACCTATGGTTCTTCCATCTTTGGTTCCCTCGACGATCGTCTGTTGGTTGGATTTCTTAGCGGCATTGTTCCTGCAACTAAAATAAAATTTCAGAGACGGTATAAAACAAAAAAATTAGACAAAAAACATATGAATTACATCCAACAAATTCACATACTCCGATACATACCTCTGAAGCTTGTTAAAACCTGGTTATTTCAACAATCACAGGATCGATACATCCTTTGAGTAGCTTGCCTTGATCCTTTGAATGATCCAAAATTATCTTATATGTATAATGATTTCGTTTACAATGACTCAAGAGAATTTAAATAGGAAAGAACTTACCGTGTCGTATCGACCATTCAATTCGGGTGATGAGTGAAATTCTAACAAATGTGTCACCAAATATCTACAACTTAAATTCATCATGGGTTGATGACGGAGGCATGGGGGTGATGTGGTCTATCAGTTATTTTAAATGACTATTTTGATTGGTGCACAAGGTAGAAACTAATGCAGGATTTGGTATTAATTGGCTCCTTAAATGCTCAAAAGTCGATCGTATCTAATGCTAAAATGACCCATCGTGTCACTCTCTCAGTGGGTGGATCAGGGATCGGGGATGTGTTATGAACGTTTTTGTTTATTTCCTCCTGCAAAAAGATCTGATTCCAATCAATTTCACCATACAATGCTTTCAAGGAAAAGTTGACTCGGAGGTGTGACTCGGACCTAGGGAATCGAGAATGACTCAGGGTAAAACTAGACCGTATGGTTCTCCAATTTGATAAAGACATGTGGACTTGAAGACCAGTGACCTAATTCAAATGTATTAATTAGAGTCAGGAATTTCATAAAGTTATTCATTCTAAAACAAACCTTATCTTGCCGCCATCGAAAAGTATCCAGGGTCAATGATCGACGATAAATCTATCAAGTGCTTTCTTCGGATTATCTCCCTCAAAAAATCCGATGCCAAAAATGCATTGGGGATCGGTGATCGGGAATAAATTTTAGTGCGATCCAAATGTTTGTTGAAATATTTATAGGTTCTCCCCGATTCTAATAAGCACATTAGGCATCGACTATCGGTGATGTCTCTTCTCTCTTCATCAATGTCTGTCCCCCTTGTTTTTTATCGATGTCAAAGTGGAATCAGCTATCGATGATATCCTTATGCAAAAGTTGATGTAAAACAAAAAATTCCTTTTATCGATGTTGATGGGGATCGGTGCTCAACAACTGAGGTTTTCTGAGTGGTTGTTTTACTTCTTTGAATTCCTTTCGATGTCGAATCTAAGTCCGTCGGGTGAATTTTGTTGGCTGTCGACTTTTTATTCAGGTGTTAATTCCTTTAATTCATGGGGTTTCAAAAGTTAAAACAAACCTAAATGGGTGATGAGAGTCATGGGAATAAGAAAAGACAAACAATTTCTCAAAATTAAATTGAATCAGACAATGAAAAAGATCAAGTGGTACCCAAAGAGAAAAAATTTCCAAAGTCCTTTTAGGGTGTGTTGAGTGCTCAACAAATGGAGACTTACTGGGTGAAATCAGAATCTTTTTTCCTAACTCAGGCTCAGGCTCAGGTGATGCAAAATCTTATTAATAACTTAATTGGTTTTTTTATCAAAGCCTCTTTTATCCTTGCATTTGAAATTCCCTTGTTGGTGCATTTGGGCCTGCCTGTGGGGTTTTCAACCTTTATTCCACCTTCATTTCTTGTAATCCTGACTCATGCCCCATTTGACAAGAGTCTAGTAAAGAATTCACTGGAACTAGGCCCTTTAGTTACCCTTATTCACTTGCTACGGTGTTGCTCTGCTGCTAGCAAGCATCCATAGCCCCGACAGAGTCACCCCGACGTCATAGACCTTGCTCTGCCGACAACGAGCATCCATAGCCCCGACGGAGTTATCCGCATACCCTCTCCTACTGTGCACTCACTTGATATAGTTGGTTTTATTTCGACAGAATGCCCTGAGCAAGTGGGAGAGGAGGATGTATGTTATTTGAAAATTGAGATGGTTGACGTGAAATTTTTGCTAGATATGTCTCTGAGGTACATGTAGTCCTTTCCATCTTACCATCTTTCCCTTAAGGTTTTACCAGACCACCCGACAAACACTTTATCACTTTTCCAAGGTTTTTGATCTACGCAGGTTAGGTAGAGGACCCCTTAAAACAACCACAGGTCCCCTAGCGCTTCTTTTGTTGTATGTGAGCGATGATTTAGTAACATAGTTCACTATATCGCATGAATTAAGGTCAACCATTGTTTTGCGAAACACACACTTCAAAAGAACAAAAGTAAAAAATGCAAGCAACAAAAACAAAAGTATCCACAATCGACCTGCACACAAATAAAATGTTTTTTTTTTTAGTGGAAATATTGTTTTAGGGCTTGGCCATTCACCAGGAGGGCGTCAGGTTCCCCCGTCAGATTTTGTAGCCAATACGTGCCTACCCAGATCTTCACGGCCACCTAGAAAGGTCCAAGCCATAGATTCTGAAACTTAGAATGTTTTTTTTTAGGCTCATTTGCTCTGTCCCATTTTAGGACTAAGTCTCCCACTTCAAAATTCTTCTCTTTAGCCTTATGCTTATCAAACCACCTTTTAACTATCCGTTGATGAGCTATGACCTTTGATTTTTCTTTCTCCCTTTCTTATTCCAACATGACGAGGGTATCAATTCTTTGTTGTATGATTGATTAGGGTTGTCCCCTCGAATCTTGAGCAAGTTGAAGAGATGGAAGATATAGCCCGTTCGGGAGAATGGCTTCCTATCTGTATACTAGAAAGTATGGGGAATTCACTATGGCTTCCTTGGGTGTCACTTTATCAACCCATAAGGCATTGTGGAGTGAACTGAGCCAATTCCTCTGGTTGTCTACAATTGTTTTCTTCAATATCCTCACTAGGTTCTTATTAGTTGATTTTGCTACTCCGTTCCCCCGTGGATAGTAGTTTGCAGAGTATCTGATTATGATTCCTTTGTCTAGAGAAAAAATTGTTAATAAGGTGGAGGAAAAGTAAGATGAATTATCAAAAACAAGGATGGAAGGCACACCGAACCTTATGATCAACTATTGTTATATGAATTGAATCACCACCTCTTCGTTTACATGAGTTAGAGGGATGACCTCTACCCATTTCATGAAATAATCTGTGGTGATTAGTATGTATCTATGTTGTTTTGAAGAACTCGACATAATTTCTCCTATGATATCTAAACCCCATTGCTCGAATGGCATGGAAACAATCTATTATTGGAGTGGGAAAACTTATTTCTTCTCCCTCCCCACACTTATTTGACAAGTTTTACAGTTTCTAGTGTATGTGTGAGACTCCATGAACAAACTAGGCCAATAATAGTCAACTCTCAATATTTTATGAGCAGTGGTGTTTCCTGCGAAATTTCCACCTATAGGACCATCATGGAGCTCCTTCAGAACTTTATCTGCATCTTCACATTCGATACATATTAAAAGTACCCTATCATAATTAACACGGAAAAGCACCGAATTTATGAGGCGATATTGTGCAGATTTTAACCTAAGGGCTCTCCTTTCCCTAGGGTTTAGGTTTTCTGGGCAATTCCAATGATGCAGTAGATAAGTTAGTTTCTTGTACCAAGAATCTTTCCTTGGGGAGACGTATGAAGCTTCACCACACCACAATTCCAATTCATTCTCCCATCCAGGGTCTTCATTTACTTGGTCCTGGACTTCAACTGCCAGTTTGCATAACCCTTGTCCTTTAACCAGTTTAGCAGGTTTTATATCTAGAAAAAATTCTTGGACAACTGCCATCCAGTTCCCTCTTCTTTCCCCCATCTCTTGTTGAGTAAATATGGATCAGACTGCAAGGTGAGGCATAATGAATTTGGAGTGGTTCTTAAGGATGTAAGATCTAAAGTGCTTTACTTCCTTGTATACTGCATAAGCCTTCTTGTCTATAACAGGGTAATTTAGTTCGTCCCCTTGGATATTAGTTCTCATGAATTATACTGGGGCTTCATTGTTGTCATCATCCTTCTGATTCAATACTGCAGCTACTGATTGTTCGGAGGCGAAAGTATAGAGGAAGATTTTTTTTCTAAAATAGGGGCTTCGCAACACTGGGGCTTGAGATATCGTAGTCTTGATATTGCTGAAATCCCTTTTCCGTTCATCGTCCCACTTAAATTCAACATATTTACAGATAATTTTTTGTAAAGGTTTGATCGTTTCAGCGAAATCGGGGGTGAATTTGCTCACAAAATTGATTTTCCAAAAGAATTATTGCATATCCTTTTTGTTGTGGGTTAATTGAAGCTGAGCTATAGCCTTAATCCATTCTGGGTCTATGTGAATACCTGCTTGAGATATAATGTGGCCTAAAAAATTACCTTCCTCGACACCAAAAATAGTTTTCTTAGGGTTTAAGGATATATCATATTTCCTACATCTTTCAAAAATGTGTTGGTTGTGGAGCCTGATTATCTTCCTGATTCAGAGGTCGTTGCTTTCAGCCGTGTTTATACCCCATGAAGTATTTACACTCCAGAAGTACGTACACTCTTCCACGCGGGGGAGTGTAGAGGGGGGGGTACCCCCTCTGCGGGGTCCAAGGGGCCTATCCCCCCGGGTGGGGGGTCTGGGGGCAAGCGGGCCCCCAGCGGGGGTTTGGGGGCGAAGGCCCCGAAGAAAAATTTGCCTTGTAAAAGTATATTGTAATTTCATTGTAAATCTAGATCGTTCATTATAAGGTTGCAGATCTAACAATAGAGATTATGTTAGGGTTTTTTTCCATAGAAGGAAACCCTCTTTTATGAGGGAAATCTATTGCGGCTATGGATGATGGTGAATATTGTATTCTGAGAGAGGAGACTGTGAGAGAAAGAAGAGGAAGGTACAACGAGTTTTGCTGTAGGTTGTATCCCTTCATTTGTTGTATAATAATAAAGCAAGGACCTGGAAATTTCTCTGGTGGACGTAGCCCACACTGGGTGAACCACGTAAATCTGTGTCTCTCTTGTATTGTGTGTCTTCTGTGTTTTGTTTCTGCATTTGTTTTATTTTATTACTCCGCGGTCCTGTTTTTCTAACAGAATATGGGTTAAATGTTGGATGTGATCTTCTCTGTTCTTTGAATACAAAACCACATCATCCAAATAGACTACTACACATTTTTTGATTAGTCATCGAAACACTACGTCCATGGCCCTCTGGAAGGTTGCCCCTGCATTGACTAACCCAAAGGGTATATGTTTATAACTGAAGGTTCCCCACTTGGTTTAGAAGGTAGTTTTCAAACGATCTTCCTATGAAACTAGAACTTGGTTGTAACCTAAAAAACCATCCAGCAGGGAGAAAATCTCAGAGCCCAACATGGTCTACAAGAGTTTCTCCATTGGTGGGACTGGGTAGTTGTCCTTTTTTGAATCACTATTGAGGTTTCTAAAATCTATGCATAGGCAGATATCCCCAGAATTTTTCCTCACATGAACCAAATTTGCTACCCATGCGAAGTGTCTAACCTGGAAGATAATCTTGGCATCTAGTAGTTTCTTTAACTCCTGACACATGAGAGGCTCTAGGGATAGGTGGTATTTCTAGAGCTTCTATTGGAAGGGTTTCACTTCTGGCTTTAATGGGATAGTGTGTTGAATGATACGAGTATCATAATTTTTTAGATCTCAGTAGGACCATGAAAAAACATGTTGATATTTTCTAAAACGTTTGAGATAATCCTTCCTTTCCTCTTTAGATACTGTCTTGCTGAGATTTATATTCTTGGGGTTTTTCGGGGTTCCTAGATTTATAGTTTCATGCATGGGATAAGAACTCCCTATATTTGTGTTGTTTGACCCTTTGAATCTTTCTCTTAAGTCAAAAAGGTTTTCTAAATTATCTACACCTTTTGGTATCATGTGAGACCTTGGTTTGTCAGTCGGTTGATCTGTATGAGGATCCGTTTATGCTAATTTCTCCTGGAATACTTCATCGTCAATAGCCAAGTCTTTAAAATTATCTTGATTGGTAAAAAAGTTGATGATATGTTCATCTCCTTCAAAGAATTTCCATTTAGAGATATTTTTGGGCACCGACAGTTTGTAGATAAGTTCCACAATGAATCAGGAGGCTTCATAGTCTTCTAGAGGTGATAGCCTTGAGGCAGTAGTGGCCAAAGAATCAACAAGAATGCTCTTTGTTCTGGGGATAGCTGTAATGTTGAAGGCTTCAAAATTCTCTATTATCATGTGCAATTCATGTTGGTAATTATTCAGGTGTGGAGATTTAAAATCTATATTGTTCCTTACTTGTCTAACGATGATTTTAGAATCTCCAAAAACGTTCAATTCTTTAATGTTTAAGTCTATGTCTTTCTTTATCTCTTGTACTATGGCTTCATACTCGACTGTGTTGTTTGTGCACTCAAATTACAGTCTATAGGATAGGAAATGTCGTTTACCTTTTGGATCAATGAGGATGCACCCTGCCCCTGACCCTTCTTGCAATTTAGATCCATCAAAGTATAAGTTCCAAATTGGTGAGAAAAAATTTCAGTTTCCCTTTTCCTACCATTGTCCTCATTTTCCCTTACTTGTTCTGTGATTTCTAATGAAGGTCCTTGAAAGAAGAGGTTTTCCTTTGTCTCTGTCGACAAGTTTTCTTGGATAATTATTTCGGAGTTTTTAGTAAGAGGCACATTAGATGAGAGGGGGGAGAAATTCCTGAAATCGGAGTCATAGGAATAATTTCCTAGCACGAGGAAATCTGCCTATGAGGGTTCATTGAGGGTTTCTAAGTCAGTGATAGTATGTTTTAGATATCTTTACCTATCGATCTTGATCATATTCGTGTGTCCCTTTAATGGAAGCCAAAGGTGATCCCAGTCTGTACTAAATTATTTGTTTAACTTTTCAGACCAATATCGGTTCAATAACAAACCATAAGCTTCTAGGATATCTACTACAATGATGTCAATTACTTGCATAAATTTACGGTGTGTCACTATTCTGATCATTACATCTTTAATATCTCCCATATCCTTCACCTGAGTTATGTCTAATTGTATAACATGTTTATCTCTTTTGAGAGGGATCGCGTTTAATATTTTGCAAATAGACAACTGCATGACATTAGAGGATGCTCCCGAGTCAACCAAACAATTATGGAGGTTTCTTTTGAAGACTTCAAACATCAAAAGGAATGGTAGGAAAAAAGGTTTTCCCTTCTTATCTTCAGAGAAAGTGTTCACAGTTGGTTTATTCCTTAGATCCGTGGGAGTTATATTTCCTCCTTGGTCAGTTCTTGTTGTAGGATTTTCTACTGATTTCAATGCTTGTAACATAAAGTCCTTTTGCTGAGGGATTCTACATATGTTCATGATCGATATATTTTCTTTCAACTTTTTCAAGTCTTCTACTACGTTGTAGTCTAGCTTGGGCGATGCTTGTGTATGGATGTTTATAGGATTTATTCGGGGGACAAAAGGTGCTTTCGGGTGATCGTGAGATGGTTTTCCTCCCAAAATTTGGGAAGTAGTAAGATCATTTGAGATAGGTTGGCCCCTACTTCATGTTTGTACAACTAAGACCTCTGTAGGTGGTTCTTGAACCTCAAATAGTTCATTGGAAGGCATTGGTATGTCAGGGTCCCATATCAGCGTGATTTTTTCTTTTGGTGGATCAACTTCTTCCTGATCAACAATATTCATAACTGATACGTTTGATTATTCGGTTAGGGAAACTTAATCCAAAAACTGTTTGGCCATCAAATTCATGGCATGCACCCATTGTGGGTAGTCTCTTTCAGAGTGTTTCTCTTGGTGATACCTACATAAAGAGTCAGAAGCTACATTTCCTAGATCGATGTTTAAGTTGGTTGGGGGAGGTTTAATTTTTTTGAATGGTGGATTTCTTTTGAAAAAATGTTTATAGGGCCTCTGGCTTTGGTTTCCTTCCCCTATACTTATTTTCATGTCTATGATTTCATTTCACAAGTTCTTGACCATGCATTGTAGGTCTTCTATGTCCCCACTTCCCTTTTTGGGACCTTGTTCTATTTGTTTCCCTGGAGGTCTAGTCAACAGTATCCCTCTCCTGGGAGGAGGTTGAACTTATTTTTTAACTAATGAGACCTGCCCTTCTTTACATCCCTTCATTTGAATTTCTATCGTTTTAGCTTCTTCGAAATTTTCAGCTAAGGTTGCTTTGGCAACCCTCTTTACAAACATGGAAATATAAGTTGGGAGAGCATTAGCATATACTTCAATTTGCAACTCCTAAGTGGGTTTAGCTTTGGGTTGGAATTTATTTAAGATAGTGGTGAATCTTTGATTGAAGTCTTTAACCTTCTCCTTTGAACTCATGGTGGTGGCGAACAATTCGGCCATCAAAGATCCTGTAGTGGTTTCTTCTGCAATTTTATATAGAAAATCCTTTTGAAACTTCACCCAACTAGTTATGGATCCTACAGGTAAGTTAAAATACCACGTAGAGGCCAAATTATGGAAAGTGTAGGGGAAAATCCTACATAATATGTCTTCATGTTGGACATTCATCAGTCTGATAGCTAGTATGAATTCTTTGATATGGTCTTCAGGAAATACTGAGGCTTTAGGGTCAAATTTAGGGAGTAACTTTTCTAGATATCGGGGAAGGTTATGTACTTTCCCAAATAAGGACAAAGCATCTCTGGCTAACCAAGGTTGATTATTCTGAGGTGGTTTTCCCATTTCTTCATTATGATCACTGTTATCTTCCATGTCTTTCTATCCCAAAACTGAGCGTTCTGAGTTAAACCCTTCATCTTCGGAAAAATTGTCGGGCTCAGAGAAGTTGTCGACTGGTGTTTTAGGGTTTATATTAAGAAGATGTTCAATTTCAGTGAGGGTAAAATCTATCGGGTATTCTATTGTGTGCACAAAAACCTGGTCGGGGGACTCAACCAAAGGTATGCTTATTTGTTTTCTTCGAGGAAGTAAGAGAGCTAAGGGCAACACACCTATTTGTTGGGCATAAGCTCTTGTGATTCTTCTGAATTGGTTCAACTCATCATCAGGAAAAGAGTAATGTGTATCAGGGAATGGATGTTATTCCTCTTTCTGGGGTGAGTTACCCATTTTAGGAGTACTCAGTGTGTGTGGACTTTCTTCGGAATGACTAGCAATGCATGTGGGTTGTTCCGAATCTTCAAGTTGTGTGAAATATTTTGTAAAAAATGTTGTCATCCATTCATTCTTCAGGCCCTCCTTCTAGTTCCAATTCTATTAAGGGGTCCTAAATCCCTTTAACTCAACAGTAGTAATCAAACCATCCACCGAGGCCCAATTAGAATCTACAATGTTTAATAGTGGAATGGTTCTCCAGATCTCACGATCTGGCCAATCAATCGATGGGATTTACATTTTCTTGTGAAATCTCCTCCTTCAGTTCAAACATTCTCTTTTTGTATTTTCTCTTATAGGTGGGACCGATACAAGATAAAAGACGATATAAACCAACTAGGTAACAAAGTGGTAAAACTTAACTACTGGAGAAGGATGATCTTGGGATAACCCTTTCACTCTAGCATGCAGACAATGATTCTCTACCATAAGCCTATTACTAATACATTAACCTGTTGGTGTTCCAATTATTGACTAAGATACAATTATCAGAAGAAAACATATATGCAATAAATGATGGAAAGAAAAATAGTTTCCTTAACTCTAATCATCAATTACATATTAATGCAATGATTTACTTTTCATCATTAAAGACAAGAACTATAAAAATATTGAATAAGATAGCTTATCAACATATTCAAAAGTTCTTGCTCATTACAACATCCATTCATGAGATATAAATCAGAAATAATTCTTCTTTAGATCCAATCACACATGCTTTTGATAAAACACATACTTTGTCTCTGGTCCTAAATAAGACTTCTTAATTAAGGCAGCTCCAAAATAGTTCTTTACAAATCCAAAAATGAGGGTCTTTGCAACAACCATCGAAATTTTGCTAACAGGTCGATCCTCTTATTTATAACATATTATTAACTAAAAATATCTATTGAAAGTGAAGCTAAGTAAAACAAAAACTTGCCACATGGTGCTGTCATTTCTCAGTTTACTAAGAGTCATCAAATGATCTCACTTGAGTGGATGAATCTTCTTGTACTCTTCCCATTTGATGAAGAGATCCTCACATGTGTTGGAATATGGGAATCTATGTTGTTCCATTGGGGTTGAAAGGATCTCTCTTATCTCTATTGCATGTGCTCGGTACTTGACTATTATAACACTTAACTGCTAAAACATGGTTCGAGCTTTGATTGGGTGTTCCATGAAATGTTTCAATTGACCTGGCACCATGTTCTCCACCCTTTCTATCTCTGCAGCCCATGATGAGTCTTGTTTGACATGTAATTTGACTATGTCCCGCAAGTCGACAAAGTCACCGGTTGTGCTGAATTCAGGGAGGCCGATGTATCTGATTGCCTAGTTAATCTTGGTCCAACTCTTTTCACACTCATCCCATTTCTCTTGGATTTCCCAATGAGGTTATTGAGCCATTTTTACCCAATATTCAGCCGAATTTATCATGCGGTTGATGCTTCTTTCCATTAGTACCCGGATGTCATTCTCTTCGGCATCTCGGCCCTGTTGGACTGCACTGATGTAGTCAATCCTTTCCACAACCTGGTGTGCTTTATCATACCACCTCTCCATATCCTTGCATTTTTCCAGTGCCATGAGGGTATTTTATTGAAGCTCAACTATCCTTGCAGTGAATAGGTGTCGCTCATCCGTAAATTTACTATAGGCCTCCTGGAATTCGCTTCTCAGGAACATCGTGACTTGTGTGGTGTCCTGGTAATATTTTGTGAAATGGTGTAGATGTTCCAATTCCTTCAATGCAAAAACCATATCCTCTTCATCCCTTTTCACTTTGTCTAGGGTGGCATCTATGATTGTCATCCCTATGCCGATAAGCTCGAATGTCTTGGCATGGTCCGTGTTCATCAAATTTTCCTCTGTGGTGATGAGGATGGAGAGATATAGAGTAATCCTCCTCTTCTTGGTGGTTCTCTTCATGATATCTTTCCTTTTCCTATCATAGGAGATGGAATGTATATCAACAACTTCATCCATGGGTTCGGGGATTTGCTTGTCTCCCCAGGTAAGCATATTTCCCAGGCTCCCGATGGTGTATATTTGTTCAAGACTGGGTTCTTGAACCTCTTATATGTGTTTTGAAGGTCCAACCTCCAGTTGTTTCCCATAGGGAGGTTGAGTACCGATTGAAATTGAAGCATCGGGGATAGGCTCAATACTTACTTGATAGTCGTTTGTTGAGATGTCGATTTCCTGTTGTGGAACTTCTTCCTTTTGTTCGCCCGATCCTGGCTCATCCGTCAGACTATCCATTTGGGTCTCTAATACATCAAGTAGCTGAGTGTATAATAAAATTTTGACCTCTTAGTAATTCTGTGGAAGGCCTTAAATTTGAGCATACGGAGCTGGGGAAGATGCCTTCTTGGGATCCTTTTCCTCTGTGATCTACACGGGAGTCACCAGGGACACCTCTAGAATTTCTTCATCATCATAGATTGTTATCAAGTCATGGAGGGGGTTTGGTACACTTGCTCTTCATGATGCTCTTGCTATCTCTGGTTGAGATGAAATGTCCCCCAGTGATCCAGCCTATGGCAATGTAACTTCAGGGTTATCTAACCTAACGATTTCATCAATTTGTATTAGCTCAGGGCCACTTGGACCTGCCCAAATTTCACCTAGGTTGTCAGCAGGGACCCTTGTCATTCCTATGAGGTCCGGGTCATCCTGCAACTGATCAATTAATTTTTCCACCTATTCTATCATGATCAATCCCCTCGCTCATGCATCCTGTGTCATAGGAAATCCCCTATTCTGCACCAGAGACACAAGGGGAATATCTGTTGCCTGTGTCGCTGTAATTTCTTCCCTGGATCTGAGAGCCTCTTGAGCCAAC
The DNA here is from genome assembly GCA_009831015.1 of Picea engelmannii. Lineage (NCBI taxonomy): Eukaryota > Viridiplantae > Streptophyta > Pinopsida > Pinales > Pinaceae > Picea > Picea engelmannii. The sequence continues at coordinate 36,169 of ML821016.1, read as the reverse complement.
TGCTCTATTGTCATTTCCTACTCATCCAGGCTCATGGCCCTAAACCTAGTCATTTGGCGTTGAACATCCTTGCATTTTGTGTGAAGACTTCATCTTTTGAATTTGTCATGGGCATACGACCATCATGACGACACTTGTGAAGCATGTTGCAAGACCAGTCCTTTTGGATCACGCTTGTGGAATCAACCTGTCTGGAATTTGAACTTGATTTGGCTTAGCCCATTTTATTTGGCTTGACCGGTATCCTTTACCAAGTAGAAACCTACATGGAAACCATAGGGTATGAACGCCCACTTCTTGTCCTTGACCAGAGTGGTGTTGTAGCCTTGCAAGATGGTTTGATAGTATATTTATCCTAATACAAGGCGGTCAAGGACATGAGCTGGTAGGATATGTGGTGCTCTAGTGGCCCCGAACACCTTGATGTAGGTGTCATGCTCGTCCAAGTACCAGTGGCCTACCTCGGATTTCATTTTTTTGAACATAGCTGATAGTCTCGGTTATTCCTTACTAAAAAGAATAAAATAAATTCGCGTGATGAATTCATCGCAAATGAGGGAGTAAGAATTTGTATACATGTTCTCCCACAGAACGCTCAAATAGATGTGGACCGGGAGTTCTGCGACATGCCATCTCAGATTCATGTCAATGAAGATGTTTCTGGTGCACATGATGTCGAGAAAATATGAAGCCATGTAGAAAGTTAGCGTCTCTCCTTCCTTGGGCGTCCGAGCCTATTGTATATAGATGATTAGTTGTTTATAAATTATTGTTCCCCACTTGAAACGTCTCCTAGAGATCACCACTATGTAAGCCAAGGGAATCCATGCCTCTGAAAACCTGGAGAAATCCTTCTCTCCATATAATCGACAAATGAGAGCCATCAAATAGATGTATAAATCCCTTAAGTTGGTTGTCCCGTACCATCCAGTGCTTCAGTTGGTGAACTTCTTATCCTTCCTCCACCATGAGGCCATAACCCAACTAGTGTTGTGGCGTTCTTAGAACTTCACCACGAATTCTGTGTTCAGCTGGTCCTCAGAATATCTAAGCTTGTAGTACTTCTGCACTTCCACCAGCAGGAACACCCCGACACACCCCCCATTGTCATCATTGATTAAACATTTATTTGTGTCTGTGTGGTCGATGAGCCACTTCAAGACTTCAATACAGGGAAAAACAAGGGTTCTTCTTGCCACCATATGTAGGTATGACCATCGGAAGTTCGAGAACACCTTGTCGTCGAGTGCTCTTACATCTGGGTCACTATGTGGGATATATTTTGGGAATTCCTTCTTGCTAATCTTGTTAAAGAGTTCTCCCCAATGTGGGAGTGCCATATTGGACCATGTGCTTGCCTCTGTATCTCCAATGTTCAGAGGCTAAATGAAAACCTTCTTCGTTGTTGTATTAATGACCGATTCTGGCCTCGGAGTGTATTCTAATTGTTTTGCAGCCCCTGGAGAGGAGCCTTCTCCCACCTCTGGTTATTTTAGCTTCGGTGCCCTCAACGATCGTCTGGTGGTTGGATTTCTTGGTGGCATTGTTCCTGCAACTAAAATAAACTTTCATAGACTATATAAAACAAAATAATTAGACAAAAAATATATGAATTACAATTAGAAAATTCACAAAATTAGATACATACCTCTGAATCTTGTTAAAACCTGGTTATTTCGACAATCACAGGATCGATACAACCTTTGAGTGTCTTGTCTTGCTCCTTTAGATGATCCATAATTCTCTATGAATAAGTCCCTCAAGACTATTTTGCACCGAACGATCAATTCGACCAAATTAAATTGGAATTTGATGTTGTACTCGACATTATGGGCCTACCGAACGTCTGTAAATACTGCCACCGATTTCTCACCTTTTCAGCTCGTTTATGGGATAGAACCAGTCTTTTCTATTGAGTGTCAGATCCTATCTTTAAAGTTTGCAGTAGAGTTATTTCCAGACACTTCATTGATTGAGGAACGTGTTGGCATAGGGGAAGACCCAGGGTTAAACTCTATAATAATGCACCAACAAAACCCTAAATACCGGCCCTTTCGGCAACACCTGTGAAGTAGATGAAGTCTCACTTGAGGTAGAGGCAGGGGTGGTTGCGAGACTCAGGTGTCTGCAACCTTAGCTGGGACACAGATCTATGATTGTACTACTTAATAGGGCACTTAGCACTGTCAATTCCTCAATATGCAATCAATATTCACTTCGCTAATAAAACATAGCTTTGTAACATTCACACTAATCTAATGTATTAATCACTTAGCATAGGTAAATAGATCATATCTTAGCAGATCAAGCACTAAGAATAATCATATAGATCAGATCTAACATTCTCACATATCATTAGCAATAAGCATAAGAAGATTTATCTAATCATCTCAAAGCACTTAGAAAATAACATATAAACGCATCAGAACATCACACAGAGAAGAATAACACATTATTTACATGGTTCACCCTCACCCTGGGGCTATGTCCACCAACTCTTCTTCTTTATTAGCTTCTTTAATAGGTTACATGCATAGATCCTCAGAACCCTTCTTCGCATTGGACAAAAGATCTACGCAGCTCGCTAGATCCTTCTTCCTTGTGTTACAACACAAAGCCTTGCACTGTCTATTACAACCACTTCCACTTAGCTCTACAAGTCTCTTACAGTCATGCAAAAATCACTTACAAAATCTACTTTCACTTAGCATACATTTACATCTGAATAACAACCTAACATCACATAGATTCCCCTCACTGCATTGCCTAGACATCTATTTATATATTACAAAATAGGCCTAAGCATGGTAAAACCATGGGCCAACATCCCAATCCTGTTACATAATCCCAAAAACCCAAAAAGGACCCAAAAACAGGCCGATATCCCATGATCTCCGCTTCATCTTGCACTCCTCCTTCAAGAGGCTGTCGAAGTCCAAAATAGGTCAACATGACCAAGAATCTCCCAAAACTTGGTTAAGGGTGTTGGGCTCTGGATTTGATACATTTTATTGCAGATTCTTGGTTTCTTTCATGATTGGGTTGCTAAGGTTTTCATACCTATGAAGTCTTCTTCTTATGAATTCTTGCAAAACCTCACTCATATGCTGTGGCACTCTTCTTGATATCATTGCAACACTATTACAAGAAAATGCATCCATTTTGCTATCACTACTACCTTCAAACATCAGGCACTCCCAGCCGTGTGTACAAGCTACTAAACAGAGGTGTTCCAAATCTTATTAATGGTATCACTCATTGTAACAATGGAATGGCAGATAATGATGAAGGATTTGTGCATTGGTTAAGCTATTTGTTTTCCTGGGTTCTGGACGTGGCCATCAAGAGTTTTAATGTTGAGCGCCATTCCTGGTATATTTGTCTCTTTAACATAATGTTGATACTAAATAGAACTTACCAGTACCATGTACCATCTCGTACTCAGTGAAGATATCAACGAAGCTGCTAAATTTACCCAGCTCTTAGAAGGTTTGGAAGGTTTGATAAGGGAAATTGGATAAGTTGACAACATATGCTCAGAGTGCAGGGGCTCTTCTCAGCAGTTCCTATTAATCAAGATGGAAATTTCTTGGGACTGTTAACATTCTATTACCATGCCAGTGTTAAAGAGGTGAATTCGTTTGCATGAGGACATGAAAAAAGCTAGGCATGGGGGGATGTTGGGCTCCGGATTTATAACATTTTCTTGCTGGTTCTTGAGGATATTGTTTACTCTCGTGAAGTCTTTTGTTAAGAAAATGGCATTCTTTCTGTGCTATTCATATTCTCTTACACATATATGTCCCATTATATACATAAATCATGAAGTTCTTCCAAAACCACAAATGAGCGAAGAATTCAACTATAAATGCAATAATAATCCTCTTCTGCGGAGAATAGCTGAACTTTGCAAGAATGAAGGGTGTTGGATTATAGAGGATAATACTTATGATTATGTTATGATGGGTTGAAACATACCTATGTAGAGGCTCCACACATTATCAATGTATTCTCTTTTTCTAAAGCTTATGGTATGATGGGCTGGCAAATTGGATAGATAGCATATCCTTCTAAAGTCAAGGGCCTTGGAGCACAACTACTTCAATCATTGGACAAAAGCTTGCTCTGTATTCACTGGAGCTTGGCCCTGAATGGGTGAAGGAAAGGGTTTAAAAAAAAATACATAATTTTGGATGCACTGTCACCTCTTGGTGCAAATGCTGTAAAGGGCGGTCAAGGAGCAAGTTATCTCTGGGCAAAGTTACCAAGTGGTGTTGTTGAAGTTGTTTGCAAGAAGACATGGGGTTATTGTTAACCCTGGTAGTTCTAGTGGAGGACCGGGGTATGTTCATGTTTCATTTGGTCTAAGGGAACGCTTTCTTCTCAGTTTTCCAGGTAGAAAGATCTCGGCAATATTATTTAAGATGTTTATCTTATAATGCAAATTGTTAAGGTCATCATTAGGGTTATTGGGCAATATGCAAAATTCCAGCCATTATAAATACCAAGATAAGTTTTACTCCGAACAACTAAACAGAGTGCTCTGCGATTTGAGGAGGAATCACTACAACTGGACCTTTCCTGGACATAACAGTTGGCACCCTCTGCCACTTCATAAATCCGTGCATGTGTAACGCAGGGGGGAAACTGTTTATTTGAATCGCTGAAATAGCTGGCATCAAGCATTTAAATTCGTGCATAACGCAAGGAAGAAAATTGTGGCATGATTGACTGTGTAAAACGTGTCTCATCCTCCGATGATCTCTCAAAACCGTTTTGTAACATCTAGGGTGCAAAGCCACGCATTGCCAGAGATCTGAAACGTTATGTAAAGAGAGGTTATGCTCGAGAAAGGGGATAGAAATGATGCAGATAAATATGTAGAGGGAATCTGGAACGCGACTATGTTTGGAGAAAGGGAGGAATGGAGCATATATTAGGTAGAAGAATAGAGAGAGGAATGAAAGTCTCCAAGCACTGTATTGTTCTCATCTGCAATAAAATAGTTCAGAGTTGTTCCATTAACACGATTTCTGTTATTGCCATTTGGCTGTAGGGTTTTCATTAACACGATTTCCTTTATTGCCAGTTTGTTGTTAGTTATATTCAATATGCGTTGAGTGAGACAGTCTTTTGACAAAGAAGGCAGGGCCCCCTTCGATGGAAACAAAGCTGTGTATATATGGCATTTACAGTAGACTCCAGATTCGATTCTAATCTACATTGCAGTTTTCTCTTTGATTTCATAGAACATAAATAGCATCCCATTTGATTGCAACAGAGGGTTTAGCATTATCTTTTCAGCCATTGATTTCATTTATTCAATTTTCACATTTAGACTGCTTAACATTCAGGAACTAGTTTGGATATCTCATGAGATAGAGAAGTTTTATTTGACTACAATAGAGAGTTTCATAGGAGGTTGCTGAGTTGTGTGGAGTAATAAGTAGCAAGAAATTAACTGTTTTCAGTAGATCTTTTACATGCATATACAGAGCAGTTTTATGAAGTTAGTACAGGTTAGTACAGAGTAGTGCAGAACGAGTGCAAGTCAGTACAGAGTAGTGCCGAACAAAGTAGAGTACAATAGCTTCTTTCAGCAAGTTTCTTTTAGCAGTTCAGAGATTAGTTTGGCATGCTTTAAACCCCATCTTCAGCCCTGCATTTCCTGTGGGGTTCCTCTAAGTCTACCTTCCCGGGTTGACAATTAAATGTTGATTCATATGGTATATCTGTAGCATGACATTTTGGCGTCGTTGCCGGGGAGGTACTAAAAAGGATTGGAGAATGGGTTCCGAATCTTTGCCAAGTAGATTTGATTTCTGCAAGTATTTCTCTAGAAGTAAAGAGTGCTTTCAAATTCATTAGTGTGCAAGTGGTTCATTTCAGCAGTGTTAGATTACATTTAGCAACAAAGGGGTTTTCATTTTAGTAGATTTTATTCAACAACAACAGAGTCTTGATTTCGACAGTATTTGATTTGATTCAGCAGTTGAGTTCATTAGTATAAAAGGATGTGCATTTGATTCAGTAGAAGCAAATTTCCATTCAGCAAGAGTGCATTTCGTTTTATTTCAAGCTAGTGTGGGTTTCAGAATTATTATCAATTGATGTGACTTTCAAAGCTTTTTAGCAAACCCCCTACAACAAAAGAAAAAAATCACAAAAAATTGACTAATGGATTCAAGAGTAAGATTGAATGAACGGAAGAAGAGATTGTTGCAGGAACTCTCGTGCATCTTGCAGGAACTTGAAGAGATCTCTGCAGCTCAAGAGATGGAGGAGGAAACAATTGATTCAGTGGTT